>JAAGNO010025045.1:0-18597 GCA_033439905.1 Ceryle rudis
GGCCACAGACACAGCACCGTCTCCCAGTGCCCACCCGGACACGCAGCTGCCTCCGGCCCACGCACCTTGGCACCAGCTCCTGAGCAGAAACTGGCACTGCCCAACAAGCCATCATTGGCCCCTATTTTGCGAGGGGCTGATTTGCCATTTTCCATCCATTTTCTCCCGATTTTTTTTAATTGAGTTTTGCTGCCGCTGCAGAAGTTACTATACAAACAACTCCAAATAGCTCTAACCACGATATTCGCTGGTAAAAATCCATCACCAATGCCAAGAATGACAGAAATAGAAAATGCCTAATGAAAACAAAGGGGAAAACAACAGGTACTTCGGTCCTTTGCCATCCATCAACAACCTCGGGTTATTAAAAATACGAGAGGGAACGACATCATCCCATCTGCAATCAAATCTTGAGAAATCTCAAAAAGACAAATACCCACATAGGAGGAAATTCTTTGCCCCCACTTCAGTCTGCAGGAGTTTCGCCGTAATTATAATAAGAGTAAGGCTGCTGGATAACACGAGAATTATTTTCCCCACTTACATTGTCAAATGATCATTTTGCCCTGCAGTGAAATCTCAGTAATTATAACGCCGAACCAGGGAAGAACAAAGAAATATAAAAAAAAAAAAGCTGTGTTTTCTTCCAGAGAGCAGGGGGGAGGAGGGAGAGCCATGATCACAGGACTGGAAGTGTGTCCTTCCTCTAATTATCTTTTCCAGGGCCGCGCATACCTCACCCGAGCGAGCGGCGAGGAGCCCCTGGCTGCAGGCGCAGCGGGGCCAGCCCCGGTAACCCTGTCAGATAGAGGGGATCTTGCAGCTGGCACCAGGCACCCTGTGTCCGCCCTGGCAGAGTCTCCCTGCTGAGAAGCGAGGTGGGGAGCACCGTTTGGGCTCCCTGGCGTCACCCCCCAGCTCCGTGGGGATCTCCCAGCAGAGGCTGCCCAGGAGCTCGGCCACGGGACAGAGAGAGCATTCGGCCGCAGTGCCAGCCGGCACGTGCCATGATTTAGCACCCGTCCCGGCACCGCCGGCCCCTTGGCCAGGAGAGGCAAGGGGAGATGGAAGAAAAAGGGGACAGAAAGCGGTGGGGGGGGGGTAAAGGAGGCGAACAAGAAAAACAAGACGACAGAACGCTTGCTCCACAGCCCTCGGCTAAATTACAAACCAGTTTACTGAGGTGGAAAGCTGCAGTGAGCTGAGGAGGAATATGTGGAAACCATCTGCAGATTTAAAAATAATCTATTTTACGATCACCCCCGAACATATTCTTTTGCAGAAATCAAATAGGATTTGTTGTTGTTGTTTTGTGCAAACTGTTAGGGAAAAATTACTAGAAACATGCAGGGGGTTTTGCCTTCTTGAGTACTGAGAGGCTAAATATGCCCTTCCTTATGTTTAGAATAGTAACAGTCATCTTAAAATTAACTTGGTCTGCATCACAGCTTAAAACAGTTGCAATTCAGAGCCTGCAGAAAGCAGGACAAACCTGTGCTGGGATATCTAGAGCTTCTAGCTGACAGATGTCTTCCTACATACAGTAAATATAGGTCGTCTTTTCCTACCCAGAGAACTGTAGATCTTAATTAACCAGGCCACTAGCAGCATATGTAATGATTTTTTTTGCAGCTTGCTCAGTAAACCTTCCCTTGATTAGACAGAGGGAAAAGAGGATGCATGTGCGAGGGAACCGTCTCCTCCCCACCCAGCCTCCCTGCTCCAGCCCGTATGAGCCTTGCGCTGCGGCTCTGGTCATTATTTCATGCTATAAAATCTGCCTAACGAGGTCCAAAGGGTGCGGGGTCAGACACCCACCCTTCCCACAGCCTTACCCCAGCCCAGCCCTGAGCTCGGCTTTAGCAGCGGCAGCCAGAGGGGGTTATTAAGCTTTGCAGACTAAGCCGCGCTCCTCCTTGTAAACCACTTCTGGATTAAATTATCTCCAGGCTCAGAGCGCCAGAGACAAATGAGCTAATGAAATTCATGCTGCATTATGATAAAGTCCTCAGGTAAGGAGGAGGCGAAGAGCTGGGGGAAGTTTTACAAGACAGCAGCCGCACACCACAGGAGTGCGGGCATCCAGCGAGCGCCCGCCCGGCCTGTGCACCCGTCTTCACATAGAGGATGCTCTGAATCTGACAGCTGGACCCGAAAACCTGTGGAATTAGAGGGACAGGAGAGCAGAGCACACACGCACAGCCTGGATCCTCTCGCGGACTGTTTCTACAGACACAAACACTCCTGCCAGTTCAAGGAGAGAATAAACAGACCTATCTGCAAAGGCCAAACTGTTGATGCTGGGGATGCTCTGGCTCTCCAGAAAATGGAGCGAGATGTTCCACAGAGCTTGGTGTGCAGGGGAGTCGAGGCCAGAAGTCTCCCTCTGCCACACAGAAACTGCACATCCCTGCTCTGCACCAGGCTTCAGTGAACCCTGCGGAAGCCAAGACGTTGTTTTGATCTGATGAGAAAACCCAAAAACCTCACAAAAGCAGCTGCTGTTGCCTAAAACTCAGGAGCAAAGGGGAACAAGCCCACACTGCTGCTCACCACCACGGTCCCACATGTCCACACGAACAGGCGCAGTGCATCTTCTCCTCCTCTCCTTACTACTCACCGGGGAAAAAAAATAAATTATGAAATCAGTGAATGCGACTCGAACAAAGAGCAGAACTTCCTCCCTGCTCATTAGTGCTGGAAAAGCAACAGAAAAAAATCTCCAGGACAACCTCCTCTTCAGCTCTGAAGTCTAAATGGCTTGGAGAGGGTGGTTGCTTTTATTCTTTGCCTTTCACCTTTCTCAGAGAGTCCATTTGAAGAAGGCACAGTGGGAGCACCCCCAAAACCTCCTGGCCCATGTGCTGGCTCTGCCCTGGAGCAAACAGATTCCAGCACACAAGTCCCTCCTGTCAGGGGGAACGAGCAGAAAAGGAACATCTTCAGACACAAAAGCCACCAGTGGGTTGCCATGAGCCTTTTTCCATTCACCCACATCCCAGTGCCAGGCAGGGTCAGTGAGGGGCTGGGGAGCTTCACACTTTTGCAAGGGGATCCAACCCTCCCCTTGCCTGAGCATGGCTCCCAACAACAGGGGTACAGCACAGATCCACTGAGGAGCATCCTAGCTGCACACGTGGGCCGCGGCTCCGGCAGCGTGCCTGGGAGGAGGAGCAGCCCCCTTCCCGTGTGGCACACGATCCACCCACATCTTATCAATAATTATTAAGACAAAGCAAATGGCTGTTGACCTAGTTAGAGGTCCAAGAACAAATCCAGCCACAGTGGCTTTGTTTAACAGCCCAGCAGCTTCGACAGAGCTGTGGCTGCTGTGGAAGCCTCAGCATTACCACCTGCAAGCCACAAGGACCAGTGGCACCCAGAGCATGGTGGGTCAGGGGAGACAGCAGCATGCAAAGAGTGTGGTGGTCCTGGCAGCAGCCGCGCCCAGCCCTGGTCCTATCACAGACCCCAGGAGCGGAGTCTGCATGTCAGTGGAGCGCATGTTGCCAGGGGAGCCTGCAAGAGCTCTGGTACCTGCTCATCGAGCAGAAATGATGTGTGGATTTGGCACCTGGACCATAAATTGCTGCACTGAGCAGCCTCAGAACACTCAACACCACCAGGACCAGCAGCAGAGGAGCTGTTTCTGCAGACTAGCATGGCATGAGCAAGCTGCACCTGAGCTGAGGAGTTCACCACCAGCAAGGATGAGTGTGTGGTACCAGGGCCACTGTACCGTTCCTACTGTCAGCATGTTTAGCACATGGCAGCAGTTTTCATAGACACGTACTTGAGCACTGCCCTCCCTCCTTCAGCTGCCTGCCCCCTCTCCCTGCAAGTGGAGACCCTCTTCTCCAGGCCCCAGCTCATCTGCCATCAAGTGGGGACACTGACTGAGATTGCTGAAGAGGGAGCCAGGCGTGTGCCAGGACCACACTGCCCTTTGGCACAGAAGGAATCCAAGAGCCAGAGAGGAAGAGCTGGAGACCCAGGCTCCACGGCCATGCTCGTTGCACACCCCCTGACTTTAGCCATCTTCCTCCCCCTACCACTCTCCAGGGCTTGCCTTGTCTAGTTGGAAACAGCACCATGCCCACCAAGTCTCGGCCCAGCGCTGTCGGCTCTATCAACCCTCCAGATACCTCTTAAAATCCTTGCTGGTAAATCCTGCCAGGGAGCACACAGACTTACGGCAAGGAATGAGCAGGGCAGGACGGAGCTGCCCTGGTCCCAGCAGCTTCCCAACAGCATCACACTCCACTGAGAGGCATGAGATTCAGGACAGCCCTGAAGCCTCAAAGGAAAGCAGTACCTCCAGGATTGGGGACCTCAACCCAAACACCAGTGATGGAGCAGGACAGCCCCAGCAGGCAGCTCCCTTGAGCCAGGGTGAAGGTGACACTGAGGTGAACATCACCGAGGAACGGGAATCGGCCCCACAGCCGTACACAGCCCCAGTGCAATTCCCATAAATTATCCCGAGCACAACACACACCAAACTAGGCCCACCTGCCCAGTGCTCTGTCCCAGCAGCAGCCAGAGCAGACATCGCTCTGAGGCCACACAAACACCAGTGTGTCTGCAGTCCCCTTCCCTCTCGCTTGCCCAGCATCCCCATCACATCAGAGACACAAGCAGGGACATCCCCACACAGTCTTTTCAGTAACTGCTTATGGATCTGCTGTCCACGACCGGATCTAATCAATCCCTGCCAATCCCAGCAATAGGATCTGTGCCCTCAGCCTTCTGTGGCCAGAAAGCTGACAACCCGCTGCCAGCGCAGGCACTCCCTGTTCCAGCCACCCCCCTCCTGGCGTCGGGTGGCACCACTGTGCGAGCACTGGGGGATTCACGCGGTAACAGTTTATGCTCTAAAGATGATGGGGAAATGCTCCAGATAGTTCACAACAGGATCACAAAAATGATTCAGGGCTGGAAGGATTAGTCAGATGTTGTGGGATGCAGCACAGTGCCCAACGCCCATCTGTAAGCGGCATCTTGGTCACTGCAGGCAGACACAAAAAGGAGAGACCCCGTGTCCTCCTGACAGCAGCACAACAGTATCCCCAGCCTGGCAGCCCAGCTTCAGCAAATGCAACCTCGAAATCAGATCCAATTTCCTAGCAACAAGTAATGAGATGATGGGGCAGCTTACCAGGAGAGCGAGCGGACTCCACATGGCTTGGAGACTTTAAATGTGATGAGATTGTGTTACGACACGCTTCCACCTGCCTTCCGAGTGTCCAGGGGCTGGAGGAGCCCCTAACACAGCTCATGGCACTCTCTCCATTCAGGCTTATCCTGGGGATAAGCTAGGGATGGGGAGAAGGAGGAAGAGAAGACCTCTCCTTCCCAAACTGCCCCCTTTATACTGAGCATGACCTTTGTGCTCTGGGATACACCTGGAGCCAACTCGGGGCAGCTGCTCTGGCTTGGGCCCTTCCCAGCTTAAGCTGCTGGCTGACTCCGAACTGCTAATGACCTGCAGAGCATGGCTGGCCTGGGATTCTGTCCCAGGGAAACCAGGACACACAGACACGCACAACTCCCCGCAGCCACACTCTACTCTGGTTGTTCAGTCCCTGGGAGCTGAGTGTCCATCATTCTGCGGCGACTCAGAAGGTGTGACCTGCTGCAACTCACTCAACCTGCTGCACATGGGTGTGGGGACACAGTTTTATCCAAGACCTGAGCTCAGTCTGTCCTGCTCCATCTTGCTTTCCTGCTGCGACATTCCAGATGAATCCATCTCCATAAAATGCAAAGGGCTCTTGAGAGGGGCCCACCCCTGCCAGGTCGGAGCATCGCTCGGGGCAGAGGACACGAGGACAGTGTGGACGCTGTCATCACCAGCCTGGGGGGACACCTCCTCGGCCACTGGCCTTCTGCCCAAGGCTCCCTCCTGCTCTGCACGGTTCAGTGGTGCCTTTACAGCATTCGCTGTGCCAGGACAGCCCGAGGCCTCAGCGCCAGCTTCAGCAGTCACGGCTGGCCTCGTCCGAGCTGGCTGCCACAGAAAGGCAGCAGCCCACACTGGGGAGCCACCGTGGCTGGGTCATGCCAGGAGGGCGGGTGCAGATGGGAGCTATGGACAGGGGTGTGCACCATGGCACAGGCTGCACAGTGGGACACAGCATCCAGCCTCGTGTCCAGCTCCAAAAGTGACAGACCACGAGGCAATGCCCCAGAGGGCTTGGCAATAGACTCCCAGGAACACCACCCTTCTGTCTAGGGCAGGCACCCAGATGTCCAGCCCTCCCTGGCCTCAGAACACTCACACTTCAGCCCCTGCCCAAGTCCCACTTCCAAAAAGCCTTTCAAAACTGACAGGACACACATTATTCATCCTCTCAGCTGCTACTCAAGCCTCACTGGCTGCCATTCCCAGCAGCTGCTGCCTCACAAACAAGCCTCCGATGCTGCACGGGGAGGGCAAGGGATGGCAGGGTGATTTGGGGAGCAAGGAGGGGCAAGCGCAGCACCAGTGCACAGCCAGGCAAGGAGGATTCTCCTCCCCAAGAGACAAGGAGCAGAGCAGAACTGTGCTGAGGGCGGGCAGGATGAGCTTGGCCTCACTGGAAAAGCTGAGCTCTCCCAGGGAAGGCAGTACTGGACAGGCTCCTGATGCTCCTTGCTGACGCGCAAGAGCGAGGGCACAAGCTACAGCAGCAGGGCCAATACCCAGCCAACTCACTAACATTTTACTCTTAACACCACCTCAAAGTTCATACACATTCACTAATTACTCAGCCTGCTCATCATCAGCTGAATAATGAGGGGAAAAATAATCAGTGATTTGTTCAAAAGCACATGGAGAAATGCACTGAGCAGGTTATTGCAGCGCTCTGCTCACTGAAGCCGGGAGCTGCCGTGCCCCACGCAGCCGGTGCCGCTGCACGGATGAAAACCCACAGCACACAAAAGAGCAGCCCGTGTGTAATGTGTGCCTTTTACCGACCTCATCCTGACCCCCCCAAAAAGGAGGAGGCATAGCAGAAGGTGATGGATCTGCACTGAAGCCCTGCTCCTGTGCAAGCCATGCTGGGCAAGAGCCCTGCTCTGCTCCTGGCATTGCTGTACCTCAGGGGAGGAACATCTGGAAAAGCCCCCTGCCTCCTCAGAGCACTCAGAAGCCCAGCCAGGCCTTAACTCTCTGCAGCAGTGCTAATTACCTCAGTGCTTCAAGAACATGGGAATAATTAAAGCACCTTCCCTTTCCCTGGAGAGCAGAATAGGGATGGGAAACCATTTCCCAAATTTCTTCCTTCCTTCGGAACCAAGGGCAGAGCACAGTGCCCGGGAGCAGCGAGGAGCCTCCTTCGGGGATGCCGCTGTCAGCACACATCCAGAGAGGGGAAAAACAGGAGCGAGAGAAAACCTGCTGGCATGAGAGGGTTGTGCGGGAAATCTCAGGGTTTGGGGTTGAAGCAGCACCGAGGAGCCAGCACGTCTGCTCCCGGGAGCTGCTGCAGCCAGGGAATTATTGCCTCTGCACATTAATTAGTTCAAAAGAAAACTATCCACTAAAACAGTGTGAGAAAGCATCGCAGACCAGCAGCACTGGAAGCTCCCACCCTGCACAATCAAACACCCTGTCACCTTGGGTCACACTGTTGGTCTGCAGACAAGTGTAGGGACAGGGCCACCACGAGGGCTTCGTAGCCAACCAAGAGCCCCAGGCCGCAGCACAGGTCTCTGGCAAGCACCGAATTTCAGATGGGGGCTCTCCAACTCCAGCAAAGTTGCAGACAAGCGTTAGCGTCTCCATGGCGGCGAACAGGAGCACGCGTCTTCCGGAGCATAATTACAGAGAGGTGAGGGGAGGATGGAAACAAAAGGCAGCAATAAATCACTTCCCTGCTGCTACCCGAGGAGATATAATTAAGTTTATGCCTAGAGTGGCGTTGCTGACAGTAGTCCTGGAATGAGATAAACATAACGCGTGAGGTTGGGCTGTAATAACACCAGTGTGCAGTGGCAGGTGATGCATGCGCTCAGCAACGCTCCTCAATTAGGGACCTGCCGTCTCCGAACACAAGCGGCGGGGGAGCGCCCTCGGCTCGCTTAAAGGCACGCACAGGACGGCGCGGGGCACGGGTGCGCGTCCCGAAACAGCTCTGCTGCCTCTGCCGAGCGGCCCGCAGCTCCTGCCAGGTGTCCCCCCCCGCCCAGGTCCCCACCATCACCCCAGCACGGTGCAGAGGATGGCACACGGGGTTTCGCCACAGCACCAAGCTCACCAGCCCACGCCCTGCTCGTGCTTAAGCGTGTGCTTAATTTTAAGCCCATGAAACATCCACTGATCTCTGAAGGATTATTTGCAGGCTCAGCTGCGCAGTGCAGGCGCGGGGCAGGGCTGCGCAGCATCGCACCCCGGGGACGAGAGGCTGCCACAAACTCCACACGCCAGGAGTAACCAAAATGGCAGGGTGGGCCCCATTCAGCAAGGGGACAGTCACCAAGGTTTGAAACCAAGCTGGTCAAAACCTCCTCAGCAAAGGCCAAGCACGCTATGACCTGTGCAAACGCTGAGAAACTGGACACCCCTGCACATTCTCAAACGCTGCCCTTCATTCTTTTGAAAAAAATTCAACTCCCTTGTATTTGTTCTCAGCTATTTATATAAATGAAGCTTGTTTGGTAGCATGCCATCATCGGAGACAATCGCAGAACAGGAGCAAATCGTCAAAGCAGTCGTGCCTTGCAATATTTTTCAAGCCTTCTTATTTTAAGGTATCTGTAGAAGCCTCATACTGCCCTTCCCCACAGTATTTTAAAGATTGCGGGCAGCGCCGTGATTAAGGCATTTCTGTGGAAAGTTACTCAGCTCTGCTGGCACCATCCCGGGTGACATTACCTGATGCCACCTCCACCAAGAAGTCAAACCTGGCCACCCGCAAAGCTCTGCTAAAGCAGCTGAAGCCCAAGGAGGACGCCTCAAAGCCAGGTGGGCACTGGGAGGGTGGCAGCTGAGCAAGAGCCTCTTCCTGCCCGCCCCCCCCCCACCCCCACAGCACTGCACTGAGAGGCACAGACACTGCAGGACCTATGGCCGCAGTCGGTGTCCCACCTCCAGCCCCTGTCCCCTCCCCAGCTGGGAGGAGCCTCTGAAACAGAGAGCAGGGCCCAGCTCAGCTGAGAGCGCCCAGCTGCCATCTGGATGGATAACGGGATTTTTTCCATGCAGATATGAAAGAGGGGGTGGGAGAAAGCTGAGGAGAAACGAGGCTGCAAAATGAATTCAGCATCAATTATTCTAAAATATGCATGTTAATATGGGAAGGGCTCCACGGCTGCATCCATCTCCACTTCTGTTCATTTCCAGCACCAAAACGTGACCCGGGAAGATGACAGCATCTCGCGCCTCACTCACACAAACACGAGCTGGGAAAGGGGGGATATTAAAAAGGGAGACAATGCTGCATATTAAAATGCCACAGATGGAGCTTTCTGCAGCCTTTGCAGTCTGCCTCGGGGATTATTGCTGGGCCATATTGTATTAAAAATGGGGGGTGGGTGTGTTATTTAATTTTTTAACAAATTCCATCTCCTACTCATGCCGGATGGATGAAGTGAGCTCTTGAGCTCCAGCCAGCTTTTCCAACAAACCCACACGAAAAATGCATTTTCATTAATACAAACTGTTTGCAGGAGGTGAATTAATTCTGGAAATGGTTTTCATACACAGCAAATTATCCATTCGGTGAGAGCACCGGCTGAAACTCCACAGCCATAACAGAAGCCCCGTGCTCCCTCTAACGCTGTGGCATTGCCAGGTAAAAGCAGCTTCCTGGAGCGACCACACAAATGAACAAGGACATAGGTGAGCTGAAGCCAAGGGGGTTTGGTGGCACCGGGAGGCTGCCAGGCTTCCGCAGCGATCCCAAGATCGTAGAGTGGGATCCAGCCCCATGGACTCGAGTACCCCAGAGACAAGCAGCCTGTGGCCCTTTCCATCACTGCAGTACAAGTGCTGAGGGTCCCGCTGCAGAGAAGTGCAAGGGGACATCATGTCAAAGCACAAGCGGTGAAGAGCGTAGTGTGGCTGGCTGAGGAGCGACAGAAGGGACTGCCAACCCTCTGCCACATCCCGATGAGAAATGAGCCCAAATATTAAGCTCTCTCCTCACAAGTTTTCCTTTTGGTCTCTAATGTTTCTATGTCTCCTTTAACAGTCCCGGTTCCGAGTGCCTGCTTATGGAAGGGAAGCGATATATAATTGATGAAGTGACGATGTGCTACAGCCCCAGCTCCAAGACATCTGTTCTGCACGTAGGCTCGCTCAGGTGCTGTCACGCTGCATTTACTGCAGCGTATCAGAGCCTGACTGCATATGCTAATGTGGGGCCAGCCCCGATCCCTAACACCGTACCGCTCGGGGTGCCAGAAGCCAGCCAGATACCCCTGCACATATTCACACCTCTGCTGCCGCTGCCACTGCCCTGCTTCCCTGCCCCGTGTTTCAGCCTTATTTCCACCAACAAACTTCACCTTCCTTCCCCCATCCGCCCTGGTGCCGCTGCACCAAGGCCGTGCCCCAAGCCGTTGGCCGCAAGGGGTGACAGCGCCCATCCAAGCGGCACCCCCCACGCGCAGCCCCTCTCACACAAGCTGCCCACTAAGCACCTGCCTTTCCCTCGGCAGGGCTGACTTTTCTAAATAAGGGCCGAGCGGAAAAGGCGAGCACAACGCCTTGGAAGCGGAGGAGCCATGTCAGGGGTATTTGAAGAGCAGAGCAAATATCAATCCCCACGTTTGTCACAGGGAACCGAGAGCCACGGAAGGAGGGGGCAGCATTTCATAACAGCCTGCCGCATTAGGAAACAAAGAGTGATAAAGAATCTTTTAGTCACCTCTTAATTACATATGCCGGGTACATTAAGAAAAGGAGAAATGCATCTCAGGTCACTGCCTGTCACCGTGACAAAGGCCCGCGATGAGTTCTGTATTCAAAATATTTGCACTAATTATCAGCACAGCTCCCCTTTGAAAGCGCTGGGAGGGAAGGATGGCGCTTCACCCAAGGGAATCGGCTCGCAGCCGGCGCTGCTTTCACCGCGCTACAGATAAATATACTTGTGCACGGGTATATTTTTACCAATGTGCCAGCGAATGTATCCATGGAGAAAGGCCTATAAATGCCTACCTACCACTCATCCTGGGGGGCTGGAGAGCAGGAGCAGCAGGAGAGGGGCTCTCTTCTGCAGATGCTGGCAACAATTCGGGTTGAGACACAACAGCCTCCACTGGATTTCCAAAGGTGGGAGTGAGTCCTCTTCACCCCGGGGCACCTGGTGCAGCCAGGACTTTGTCAGACAGAAAACAACCCTCTGCCAATGCAGCCACCCAGGGAAGGACAGAAATGCAGGGAATGCGAATGGCAACTGACCTTTACCGAGTGCACAAGTAGGCGCGACGGGGGAAAAACCACCAGAACTTCCCTAGGAACCTTCCCTTTCTCAAGGGCAGCAGAATCACAACATCTCCACGTCAGTGACTAATTTTCCAGGCAGAAGCACCCACAAAACATCCTCTCCCTCTGCTCACACTGTCACCAAGCCCACCTCCCAGGGAGACCAAGAGGAGGACGAGGGATGGGCACACACAGTTCCTAGGCTCCCACCACGGATGCTTAGAGGATCCGATTGTGAGCGAGGCAAGAGAAGGGCTGAAGGCATTCGATACACGCTGCCTGCCCCCGAGACTGCTCCTGCCGGCCGGCAGGAGACGGAGCAGACCTCTTGCTCATGGACATACTCTTCCTTCGATGCAAACTAACCCACACCAAAAGCCAAGCAGAGCAATCCCCAAGAGCCCTGGTGCTGCCTGGGGCCACTAAGACAACTCACTGGCCCATGCCTTTGGGTCACATCTCTGTCGGTCTCGTGGGACTCTGCATTACGTCCCCTGTGTGTTGCTGGCCGATAACCTGTCCAGCATTCCCACTGCACTGCATCTACCCCGTCCATACACTCTGGAGCAGCCCCTTTTCCTCATCACGCATTGAATCTGACTGGACAGGAGCAAAGCCATGTAGATATAAATGGGACAAGGAGAAAATAGCATGCTCCAGGTTCCTTGGGAAAGCATATAGGAACAGGAGACTTATTAATAAATTCTTCTTTGTTCTGTATTGTCTGTGATAAATAGCCACACTCAGCATCAATAACTGCAAACATCCTTGGGAAAGAGACACGCAGAAACCCATCACGCTGCTGAAAGCGGAGAATGGATTCAATTTCAGTTTGGAAGGCAAATTTCACAGCCCTAAACAAAATTATCTGAGGGGGCTGCTGTGGCCACACATGCAATAAATGTAAGGTTATGGCTGCTAAAGCAGAAGAACGTCTCCCAAGAGTTGTAATATCTTAAGCTAAAGGACAAGAAAGAATAGCCCCATTCAGGGCGATGCCTTTGGAAAAATAACATTTATGTTTCCAAATAAAAAATGTTTTTATTAAGGGAACACAATGCTTCTGGAACGCTACGGCCCCAGAGATTACTCAAACTCCCACCCCTTTGCTGGTATACGAAAGTAAATTTCCACGAGATTTTAAACACTGCTGAGGCCTCAATAATTTGGGGGTAGGAGGGAAAAAGAGAGCAGTAGCAAGAGACGTTCCTAATGGCAAAGACATGAAAAACGCAGCTTTATTTTTTGATGATTGCATTAGATTTTTTATCACAGAGATGAAAAATGAGCAGCTACCAACTCCTAATTCACTGCCTGGGGACTGGATTCCTCTATGCTACCGTATGAGGAGAGGCACCAAAAGCAGCACTGCACAGGAAACGAGTTATATCTCCGAAGAGCCCGCTCCAGTGTGGAAAAATAGCCAGCTGGTACCAAGTGCACAAACTGAGGGCAGGAGCAAGCCCAGCCCCATGCTCAGGACACACAGAAGTCGCTGGGTTTCCAGGTGAACAGCTTTAAAGGCAATGCAAACGAACAAGAAAGGGCAGAAACTAGAAAGCTGCTGAACCCAGGACACCACATCACCTGGCCTCGCTCAGCCGGCACCCCCAGCCCTCAGGGGACAGCAGGAGGCAGAGGGGTGCAGCCCATGGTGGGAAGACCACCTGTTCTGCAGGGTGGGCTGAAGACCCCCTGCAAGTACACCCTGCGGGGTGGGAAATAAGGACCTCAGCCGGTGGCCCCAGGGAGGGCAGGAGCTGCTGCAAACACCCCAGGGCTGCTGCCCGTCAGGTGCCAGGAGCCCCCAGGGCAGGTCAGCACCACGGAGAGTGCCTCAGCACCACAGACAGCAGTGCCAGGCACTGGTCCCCCCCCAGATCCCCTCCGCACCCCTTGGGAGATGCGGGGCGGTTGGCTATTTATTGTGTGCTCGGGGGGCTCCGAGCCCACCAACGCAGCAGAGAAAGGATTCAGCTTCTCAGCTCCTCTTCCCTGCAAAACCCTTCCAGCTGCCAGCATGTATTCCCACCTACAGACGTAGCGGCTTCCCTGGGAAGCTCCAAGGAGTAGGAAGTGCCATCTGAGATGGTCTGAAGCAGCAATACAACCACCCAGCACATGCGAGCAGATACGATCAGTAGTTTTCATTTTCCCCGAACAGTTTCTCCCCTGACTTATCACCTAGATAGACACAAAAGTCCACCAATGGCCACAAGCCCCAGGGCCACCTTTGTACCTGCAGGGACAGAAAAGCTTTCCTCCCACCACGTGGTTGTGTGGCAGGACCAGTTTGAGAGCACACCTGAGATTACTGGCCAAATCTGACTATAGCAGCTCTTTTCCAACAACATTAAAAGCTCAGCACTGCTGCCAATTCTCCCTTCGGGCAACACGAGCAAGTTTCAGACAGTTGTCACAGAAGTGAACATGTCTTGCTGGAGTTTAACCTGACCGAAAGGCACAGCTGCTCAAGGAAGGTATTCGCAGAGCGGCCTTGCGACAGGGCATCCCCCCGGTTTTCTTTCACATTAATCCTCTGCTCTGTACCACTTTTTTCCCCCTCACGCTTTAACTTGGAGCACCATGAGTTTGAAAAGATAAAGTCCATTAAGAGTTTTAATGCTGAGGAAGATATCAGCCTGACATTAATAACACTAACGCTCTGGAATTTGCAGAATTGCCACTATAATGCGGATCTTGACACCAGTCCCTCCGCTATGATTAGGACAAGCTCTAGACCACACTAAAGATTGCAGACTTCCGTGTGGCTCAGGGTGAAGAAATCAGCCCCTTCTACAGTGCCCATGACACACTGGTTTTCCAGCGCTGCGTGCAGAGATATTCTAGGGATTGCCACCTTCTCCCACATCAGGTCGTACACACCTGCTCCTCACCCTCTCCCTCCCGAAGAGCCTGGCTGCATGACAACTAACGCAATACTGTAAAGATACGAAGGCTGCTTCTAACGGGGTTTTTTGTCTCAGCACAAAACCAAGCACTCTTGAGTGCCAGTCTCCTAGCCTGCACCTGGCAGAATCCTTCCTGAGTCATTGCTTATACATCCTACAGTTCAGTTCAACGTTACTTGAATTACCTGGCTCTTTGCCTGTGCCAAGCCCGAAATTCATCCTAAGCCAGTGCATGTAGATCAGCAAGGATAGGATGCAGTTTACATGACGCAACAAGGGACAGGCGAATAGGAGGGACTCTCTTAAAAACAAAGAGGACTATTCCTGTCCACAGAAAGGGTAGAAAGAGATGGTCAGCAGCGAGCTGTACTGTGATGGCCACTCGAACCCTGCCACAGCTGCATGACAGGTTGGCTGCAAGCCCTGACAGCCTAGATGGCTGCAGGAAATTTTGGGAACTCAGGGTTTGACAGCAGCTGCCCCATCCCTACGGTCGGGGGAGCTACGTGAGCCAGCAGCACCCACACCTGCCCCTTCCCCTCGTCCCACTCTCACGCCTCGTGTCCAGCCAGAGGAGCCACATAAAGCTGTATAAATACAGAGGCAGAGATAAGTGGCAAAGGGAACCATCTGGGTTCGGTATCAAAACGTGCCCCCACCTGCATCTGCTGTGCCTCCTCCCAGACACCAGCAAAGCTCTGGCCACAAAACACCCACTCAAGCCCCTCGTTCTGCTTCCCCAAGGGAAACAAAGTCCTGGCACCTTCTTCCTCCTCTTTTTACGTCTGAGTAGGGAAAAACCTGAGTGGCCTAAGAGTATCAATCCAATTCTGTGTAAAAAAATGTAGATGTATTAAGAAATTAAGCCCACAAACCCGTAAAAAATATAGCCAAAGCCAAGATGTTTTGGAAAGTTGAGACCCAGAGATGGGAGGAAAGAACCAGCTTCCCTTTCCAGCTTTGAAGCACACTCACGCTGCTCTGCAAAGCCCAATGGCAACGGGCACCAGGGTACTACTTCGGCTTCCAAACCCCTCTCCTGTGCACACAGCCCACACACTGTGACTGCACTTAATGAGCGAGAATTTGAAAGCAGAGTTCGACAGAGGCTAAAAATGAGCTTAAGTTTCACATGCAAAGTCAAACACAGAAGTAACTAAGTGGCAGGAAGCCCGAAGAGTAAACGAGACTGTTACATCTTGTGTCTAATGAGTGACACCAGGTAACGCTGGCAAATTGCTCACCTAGAGACAGCATCACTGAATCTCTGATGGATGAACAAGCCTTTTTTTCGCCCTCATCAGCACACATCACAGTGAATGATAGAGCAGGTTTCTCTGATGGTGCCGGAGATTGTCACAATCACTTGTTAAATCCAGTTCTGCTAGTAATATTTTGGTAGAAAAGCAAGTAGCACTAAGGCAAACCCCCAGCTGAAAGAAGCTCCCCGAGGGTCAGCTGCAGGCCTCCCACCCTCAGCTGCACGCAGACACAAGTGCGACCGATACCACCGAACGTGGGCAAGACAGGAGACAGCACATTTGGTACGATGCCAGCAGGCAATATTAAAAGCCCCGAAGTAGCTCAGAAGGACGGTTTGGTACGAGAGTGAGCAGATCGCAGCTGATCTGCAGCCACAGCTATGTAAAAAGCTGCAGCATTCTGTGGGCGCTTCCCCCCAGAGCAAAGCGTGGGTGTGACAGGCCCCAAAAGCCCTGTCCCACCCAATGCCAGCAGCTGCCCCTGCCCGGGCACCGCTGCCGGTCTGGCACGGGCCAGGCAGCGAGTGCTGCCCGTCACGTGGGGAAGCCTCACGGCTGAGCTGCGATGCGTAAAAGGATTTACAGATGTAAAGCCACATCTCGATAACGCTTGGAACAAATCCCTGACATTCTTCACACAGCTCTGCACTAACAGGTTCGGCTCTAGCAGAGTGGAAACGGCAGCTCCCCGCTATCTCCACGTCTCCATTCCCGTTAACCATTTGAAGCCTTCTCCGCTCTGGAGCAAGGTGGAGCTGGATCGGTGGAGGCAGGACTCTCTGTGCTGACAATTATTCTCCATTCAGGACTAGCCATTTGCATGCAGTTCATTTGTGATGCAGAAAAGCTTGAACCTGTCATTATTGCTTGGCATCAGTACAGCACTGTGAAAAGACACCACTCGGAACATGCGCACAGCACTGCACCCTATTTTCTTTAATCTAGGCTAAAATGACAATGAGGGAAAGCAGGAGGGAGGGAAGAAGAGGGAAATGGGAAAAGCATCTTTGCCATAAACAAGAACGTGATTCCCTGACAAACCAGGCGTGAGCACAGGGGTTTGCACAGGGATGACGGGGAGCAGGCTGGACACGAGGGTGTTCCACAGAGCCACGGGCCGGGCAGCGCGTGCAGATAACATTGGCCTGGTCCCCTCTGCACAGCCGGCATCCGCCCAACAGAATTATCCCCTGCAAAGGACTCCAGGAGCCACCATTTTGCCTCACACACAGAGTCCGGCCAAGCGGGAGATGCCCAGAGGTCCTCCCTGACAACACATCCAGCACCTCTTCCCTCCCCCATCTTCCCCAAGCACGGCAAGATGGGGATGGCAGAGAAGTCAGGGTAGCAGATGGAAAGCAAAAGCCCCGTGAAGGCGCTGCTCCCCGGGGCTATTTTCTGTCTCCTCTCAGCAAGCAGGGCTCACAAACGGCCAGGCCGGGCTGCAGTGTGCAGGGAGGCAGTGTCCTCATCCTTTGCCCAGGGGAGGGCTGCAAGGCAGCAGGGCTGGGCTCATGGCTGACACCGTCTCAAGAGGGCCCAGGGGATGCTGGGGGACACTGCCAGGCAGCTCCAGCTCCCAACTCCTCCATCAACAAGCCCTCCAGCACCAGGCACCCCTCCCCCACATGCCAATGGCACCAGGTGGCCGTCTGCACTTCAGATGGTGCCAGCATCCAGCCTCTGCAACACCTCTGGCTTCTCCCTGTGTCCAGCACCCGACACAAGGCAGGGAAGCACAAGAGATCCCAGCGTGGGCAGATGTGGCCTGACCTGCATGGTCAGAGACCAGCTCAAGTCCTGCCTGCAGCAAGAGCTTTAACAGCTCTGTCAGAACGTACGTCAGAAACCGTTCTCACTCTGCAGCATCTCCCCGTCACGTCAACATCCAATTGCTTTGGGCTAATAACTCAACCACTGCGACTGCTTGTGGCAAGGTACTCCTGATCCCGACTACAAGCGGTGTGGAAAAGCACTTCCCACTGCCAGAGCTGACCTGGAAACCCTCCAGCCCGTGCCAGGTTGCCAAAGGAGACCTCACCATCACCGTGCCTGCGGGGTGGCCACCTCCAGCCCAGACGCACAGGTGATCTGGGAGCCCAGATCCCATTACGATTCACTGCCAGCAGGGAATCTAACTCCCTCGTTACCTTTCAAATGAGCGGAGCTACACATGAATATTAAACACCACCTCGTTCTAGTCCCAGGGAAAAAAAGTCAGTCTTTGAGAATCCCTCATTAAGATGCACTGGACGCCTTGCACAGGGAGCCCGAGAGCCAATTAAGCAGGACTCTAACAATCCTAAAACGAAGCTGCGTGACTAGTTCGGCTCCAAGCCGTTGGTGGAGCTGGCGCGGACACGCTCCCCATGGCGCCTGAGCCCTGGCTGTTCCCAGACCTCTCCCAGTCCATCCCAGCTCCCGATGCCACGCTACAACACAACACACCAGTGCCACTACTGGACCAAGGAGCTCCCCAGACAGGACCTGCTTGACACCTCCCTACCAGGGCTGAGGAAGCTTCCCAAGCCCATCCCCTTCCCACCAGCCCCTCACCTCCTGCAGGAAAAGAAAAGGACCTCCAGAGTCCATTTGCTGACTTTTAAACACCATTATTTCCATGCTGGATTGCAGGTAACGGGACCAGGCAAGCCCAAGGTGTCTCCTGACTTTGGAAAGTCTCTTCTCATTCTGCAGCTCAGCCTCATCCTACCCATCGCTCTCCGCCCCCTCCCCGCCAACACCAGCAGCCCCCACTTCAAAATCAATTTCTGTATTTCAGATACAAAGATTGTTTTGCTTGAAAAATGAAGCTGCCCTTCATAGAGGTAATAGAGAGATCAATACTAGTTACAGCAAGTTTCCCAGTGCAAACAGGGAACTGCCTGCACCGTTATCCTCCTGACAGGGCCGTGCCTGTGCCCTGGACCCAGGTGGGGGCCTGGCTGGGGAGCCCCAGCCCCGCGGGACCCTGCCGGCAGCTCTGGGCCGCCCCCTCTCCCTGCCA
>JAAGNO010025046.1:0-14553 GCA_033439905.1 Ceryle rudis
TGCTCAGAGCCCCGGCCAACCTCCCCTGGGATGGGGCCAGGGATGGGGCAGCCACCACCTCTCTGGGCAGCCTGGCACAGGCTCTCACCACCCTCAGGCTGACTTTTTTTCTTCCTCTAACCTAAATCTCCCCTCTTTTGGTTTCAAACCATCCACCCTTGTCCTGCCCCAACAGGCCCTGCTAAAAACATTGTCCCCATCTTTCTGACAGGTCCTTTAAAAGGCCCCCAGAAGGTCTTCCCAGACGGAGCCTTCTCCTCTGCAGGCTGAACCCCCCCAGCTCTCCCAGCCTGGCCTCCCAGCAGAGGGGTTCCAACCCCGCCAGCATTGCTGTGGACAGCTCTGGATCTGCTACAACAGGCTCCCATCTCGGCTGTGCTAGGAACTTCAGAGCTGGCCCCAGCACTGCAGAAGGGGATCTCACCAGAGCAGAGAAGCAGAATCACCTTCCTCAACCTGCTGGCCACTTTGTCATTATCCTTATTATCATCAAAAAGAAACCCTAATTACCCTTCTCAGACAAAACTTTTGAACCCTCAAAAACTCCTTCCAGCCTCCATAAACAAATTTAAACACCACCCTGAAAACTCAAAATCGATGCTGAATATTTATTCCTTCTGCATGGATGACAGCAGCATTTCAAAGGATTACTGAGGCAGGCCTACCTCCCCCGCCTGAGATTCCGATAGTTCCAGAATGAAGGGAATTTCAGTATCAAAATTAGCAAAAAAGTTGGTCCACTGGTGCTCAAAGATCATTAAATCCTAGAAGAAAGAAGATATTCAATGTTACTTAGTAAGGCAAGTGTTATACCAGAGAGAAGTAGTCACGGGTTGTACTAAATGACCACAAATTACTTCAGAACAAGATGGATTCCATTTCCCTGTGCAGCATGAGACTATATCCAGCCCTATGGAATAACAAGTACAGGAAAATGAACTTCTTTTAAAAGAGAAAGACTTTCTGCTGGGTTTTAAGGGGTCTTTTTTTTGGCTGCGTGCTTTTCTGTTTGGTTGGGGGTTGTTGGTTTTTTGGAGAGAGAAGATGCAGGGGAGGGAAAAGGACCATATTATCATCAAGATTATTATCATCAAGAACAAACCTGAATTATTCATCTCAGAGAAAACTTCTGAACCCTCAAAAGCTATTTCCAGCCTCCATAAACATCTTTAAACACCCTGCACTATCTACTTTTAACCTAAGGAAGCAGGAGATCACGCATAACTCAGCCCTTATGTTTCCCAGAAGACAGACACTTGGAGAGATTTACTTTTCAATTTTAAAACCTCTTTATGGTCCCGGAGTAGTTTGTACCTGAGGTTAAATAAACTCAGGGACCAGAAAATGAGGAACGGGGTGAGGAAGTTGGGAGGCTCGTGATATGCAGGTGGCAGACAGTCATTTATCTGCAGGGATAAATGATATTGTTAAGTGGAAAAAGAAATATCAGCAACACTTTACTAAAGCAGAATGGGAAAAAAGAAAGAAAGGAAGAAGGCTATGGGTATGTGTTGCAGTTGAATTAATTAAAAAGAAATAAATCAGAGAATCAAAAAAGAGTGTGTGATGCAGATAAAGTAGGGATCTTAATATCTATGATATGAAGTTCAGTCCCTTATCACACGCTGACTTGTTTCTCATCTTCCATCCCAATTTCAGTGTAGTTTCTTTCAGGTAGAAGAGGCAAAACCTCAACTATGATTTTAGCAGTGGCATAAAGTATTGCACAGCTTTGTCCTTCGGACACCTCATTAAAGCAACAATGAATGAATTTTAGAGAGCAAATGGTGATGAAATTTTACAAGCCTTCCCAAATAGTAATAAAACTTACATTTGAGGTTTAGAACGGAGGTTTTTACATTTAGAGGGAGAAACTATCATTAGAAATTATTCCAGCCTCAAAGAAGCTCTTCACAGAAGCTCAGAACCAAGTAGCATTGTCAGTTTTTTGGAGCATGCCAACGTTGTACAGAACCTTCTTTGAAATCCCAACCAGGGGTTAAATCAAAACTTTGGGAAATCAAAGTTGGGTTATAAAAATAGAAACATACAGCAGCTTCACATGCTCTTTAAGATCACTTAACTTCATCCTCACTGAGGAAAGGAATCATTTTGTTAAAAGACCAATTTCTATGAAACCAGAGGTGTACCAAAACACCATTTTTAATTATCCTCCTCCTCCCATCTCAAATCAATTTGATAACAATTTTCAACTTTAAAAATAGGATAAATAAATCTGTTTCAGGGTAGATTTACCAGGTACAAAAAAAAAAGTCCCAAATATTTACCTCAAGAAGGGAGAAGTGAAGCACCAGAGAGTGACTATTTAGACTGACAGCCTTGTCAACTGTAGGATATTTTCCTTTTCATTACAGCACTTGATTAAACAACCAAACTGCTGTGAAATCCCAATATTTTTATTATTAAAGGATACTTCCTGCTGAGTTTGCTACATATTAAAAGCCTATTTGCTGCCAAGCTAGAAATTGATAAAAAATTAACAACCAAATAATCTATACTAATACTCATGCACCGCTTTCTCCTCTCACACTGGGACCAGAACATCACATTAAGATGAGGAATCACTTCACACCGCGTAGGTTTTTATTTCACACAGCAGCAGGGCAGCCACTGTGTGTCACTGTTACCCGCTGGAAGTTGTAACAAAGCGATACTGAAAGTGTGGTTGGTTTGTTGGGTTTTTTTTTCTTGGAAGAAAAGGCTGTACCTTAAAATGGATTTCCACTCCCCTTGCTGCAAAAGGAGGATTAAAAGATACCAAGACACCAACTTTCTGGGTCCTGTGACCTGAAGGACAGTCACGGCAGTTAGAAACGTTTTTAGGAGGATTTCAGGCAAGTTAAGAAATTCAAGGTATGCAAGACAAGCTGTTCTCATGTTTTGTGGACTTTGTGGTAGATTTGAGGAAAGAAAAGAGACCCTACGAACAACAGCGTGCAGAGCCAGTAGGTTAAGCCCAGAAGTACTATCAAAACCAAACAAAACCACAACCGTTTTGTTCTGTTGCTCCACTAATGGTTCATTCAGAGTATTTCACCTGCATTACCTCAAACAGCAAGTCCTCCAAGGAAACAGGATCCATTTTGCTGTACGTCTTCCACAAATCGACGCTGACATCCATTAGCTGAAAAAAGATTTTAAACACACTTCTGTGAAAACCACCACGAGGAACGCCCCAGGTTCAGGTCTAAGCCACGCTGAAGCGGACCTGTAGCACACTGCCCAGTATCACAAGTCCTCCTCAACTCTGAATGCAGAGATATTTTAACACTACTGATTGTAAAAGAATTGACCAGATAGGTGCAAGTGTCGTGGGTGCTGCACAGACTCATCTCCTCAAGAGAAGGTTTAAAGTTTGTGCAAAGTTTTTGCTTGCATCTTTCAAACTGATTATTTCACAAAGTTCTTTTCAAGTTGAGTTAACAGCAAAGAAGAGTCTCAGCTGGTGCAAGCCAAAAGGTAGTAGTGTTGGGGGATATGGTCTAGGGGAGAACTTGTAGAGTAGGGTTAATGGTTGGACACGATGATCCCAAGGGTCTTTTCCAACCTAAATCATTCTGTGATTCTGTGAAAGATCAGTTTGCTGAGACAAGAAGCACATCATGATCTTAAAGATCTTCTCCAGCTTTGATGATTCTATGATTCTCGAGGATTCTAAGAAGCAGATTGCAAGGTTACTCATCCCATACACCCAGCCAATTCTTGCTGTAAGCGTAATGTAAATTTAGGCTAAGCTAATTTAACTTAGCAATTAGCAACACCCTCTTCCACATCATAAGATGATGCCTCTGAGAACACTGTTCTAAAATATATTTGTAAAGGACACTTGCACCTGAATAATTTCTGCATTTACACGGTCCTTCACCGCTGATTTAATTACAGTTATTCTGGTTACTTGTGTTATTAGACATGGCAAAAAATGATTTCCCCGATGGCACTTCCATTCACCTATCACGTTCTCTGGGTTACAGTAACTCTGAGCAACTCTGACTTCTGTAGTAAGAGAGAAACTGCCCTTAAAACACTGAAAAAAAGTTATCAAGACCTGGTTGGACGGGGCTTTGAGCAACCTGCTCTAGTGGGAGGTGTCCCTGCCCATGGCAGAGGGGTTGGAACGAGATGATCTTGAAGGTCCCTTCCAACCCAAACCATTCTGTGATTCTATGTTCATTAGATTATCTTCAGATCTAACAGCACAGAACATACAGAAGAGGGGAAGTCAGTACGAAGAGCTAAAAATGCACCAAGAACATCCTCTTTTGATAAAGGCAGAAGTATTTTCATTTATAACTCATTTACAGTGATCCCAAACGTTACTTCTCCCATAGATTGGTTTGTCCTCCCCTTCCGTGACACAGAGCAGCTGCCCAACAGATAACCACGCATAACAGTTACATAAAAACTTAAGAATGCCACTTCCCACTTGAAATCCCCTTATGACTTTAAGGAGGAAGAAAGCAAGAACTCAAGTTGGAACTGGCTGAACTGCCAGAGCTGAACTGGAACTGGCTGACCCGCCAGCGCTATCCCTTGTTAAAAAAGATCCTGAGAATTTTTGTTGCTGCTTTTTAACTCTGCAAGAACACTGTAAAGACACCATCAACTCCCACAGAGAAACAGGAGAG
Organism: Ceryle rudis; assembly: GCA_033439905.1. Taxonomy (NCBI): domain Eukaryota; kingdom Metazoa; phylum Chordata; class Aves; order Coraciiformes; family Cerylidae; genus Ceryle; species Ceryle rudis. The sequence continues at coordinate 4,647 of JAAGNO010025046.1, forward strand.
ACTCTGGCTTTACAAAGTCATTGCCACACTGTGCCTTCACAGTTTGGGGGTGTTCAGCCCGGAGAAGAGACGGCTCTGGGGAGACCTTCTGGTGGCCTTTTGGGAGTCCAAGGGGCCTGGCAGAAAGATGGGGAGAGACTTTTGATCAGGGCCTGTTGGGACAGGACAAGGGGGGATGGTTTGAAACCAAAAGAGGGAGATTGAGACTGGAGAGAAGGAGAAATTGTTGGTGCTGAGGGTGGTGAGAGCCTGGCCCAGGCTGCCCAGAGAGGTGGTCACTGCCCCAGCCCTGGCACCATCCCAGGGGAGGTTGGCCAGGGCTCTGAGCACCCTGCTCTAGTTGCAGATGTCCCTGTTCCCTGCAGGGGGGCTGGACTGGATGACCTTTAAAGGTCCCTTCCAACCCAAACCATGCCATGATTTTCTCAAAGCCTCTACAGAGGCATGAAATGAACTGGTATTGAAGACCCAAACAACTCCTGAATTCACTGAATTCAATCCCTGAATCAGGCAGAGCTACTGATACTTAGGCCGAGCTCCACAAGGATGCTCATCTATTTGTGCTTTGCATTTAATGGTTTTGACAGGTTCACACAACAAGATGATTATAGTACCAGTGATGGAATGACAAAGAAAAAGTGCATGGAGAAAGTACAGTGCTCAGAGAAAAACCCACTTGAATTAGATAATGGATTTTTTGCAGGCATGTACAGTGCTGAGACTTTAACAATGGCACTATTAATTCCTTGGGGTTTTTTTTCCAGTTGTCAGAAGTCAGACAAAGAACATTCTGGCTGTAAAAATGGAGGAGTGACAAGGAAAATAAGACATCTGCATTTCTGTGGCAGAAGTCCAAGAAAATTAAACAGAAGAAGTTTAAAACGTGTCCACTTAAATGCAAAGCCGCTGCTAGAGTATAATTAATAAATAAGAAAATCGAACACCACGAGTTGCTCGGAGTGGAACAGCAAATCATTATTAAAACTAGGAGCATCACCCAAAAATCTTGCTGTTGCCCCATTCAGCAGGCTATGATGACCTAAGAATATATCATGGTGGTGAGAAAAGTAGGTGCATCTCTTGTGTCCAAACCAGCGACCCAAGAAATACAGACACTTCTGATTTTCTCAGTTGATATCAAGGCATTTGTCACTACCCAGCTTCTCTTGCACTGCTCTTGAGAATCCGTATCCATCTTTCTCTAGGTGACCCTGCTCTGGCAGGGGGGTTGGACTAGATGATCTTTCTAGGTCCCTTCCAGCCCCTAACGTTCTATGATTCTATGAAAGTGTGTTCCTGGTTTTGGTACAGGAGGCTCTAGAAGATAAGGGAGAGAAAAAAAGTTCTAAATCACAGCGGGGATGCTGGGGTAGGGACAACACAATCATGGTTTATCCAGGACAGAGTGTTGTGTAGCTTGTAACAGTCTCAGCACAACTGTGGTGTCTTCATCCTCACACATGCAAAACACAGCTTCGTAAGAGCCTGAAAAACTTCAGCCAACTTAAAAGCTCACTGGAGGGGTGAGTCAGGACTAGATGATCTCAGAAGGTACTTTCCAGCTGAACTAATTCCATGACTCAATTTCTGGTTCAGAATGGAAATGGAGGGGAAAAAGAATTAACTGAAAACCTTCAATGACTTACTTCGTATTTCATTGTAAAGAAGCCATCGCCCCCGATTCCTTCCAGTGCAAAAGCCTGCACGATTGGCCACTTCTCCACAATGAACATATCAAATATCTGTAGATGACCTGCAAAAGAAACGTTTCACAGAAATATTCTCTCACAAATACCAGCAGTTTAACCTTCCCTGAGATCTTAAAGAGCTGTTCTGAGATTCTAGTAAAGGATCTCAATTATTGTGTCTCCGTAGAACTTAAACTTTGCGATTAAAGAACGTCTGGGTTTTTTTGTGAAGACAGGTGCTTTTAGAAGCTCCTTTCTCTATGTCCCAAATGTTGTCTTTTTTCCAGACATCTAGTAAGTGATGTCTCCTTGCAATTTCATTCCAAGACCATTAGGAAAACTGCACCCATTCAAATTCAAGATAGTAAGCAGGCAACTTTGCTTACTCCAATTTCATCAAGTGTTTGGACCTAAGCAAAGTGCTGTTGATGACACTCCCATGTTAATCTGAATTTTAAGTCAAGGGAGAGGAAAACTCTTCAGCCTGCTACTCACTGGTGAAGCTGTAAACCATCTGAAAGGAAGCGTGACCATCATCCTTAAGCTACACACCTTCTTTAGATACTTCCTAACAAAGAACCACCATCCTTCCCTCACACTCTGGCCCATTAAGGATTTCCCAGGCAGTCAGGGTGTGGAGCCCTGATCCCTGGAGGGGTTTGAAAGCCCCCCGTGGAGCTGTGGTGCTGAGGGCCAGGGGTCAGTGGTGCCCTGGCAGTGCTGGGTTAACGGTTGGACTCCATGATCTTAAAGGTCTCTTCCAACCAAAATGTTTCTATGATTCAATCCTTTCCAAGAGAGGCAATGAAAAATTAAGAATAAAATAATTACCAAAATTGAATGAGCTCAGTTTGAACTTAGAAGTAGAATGACAGTTTTCTTTTTTGCTGTTGTTTGCCTCTCACCTACCCCACGACAGATCGAAACCCCACACGCTCCCTCCGCACAGTGAAGTGCACACACTGCACTGGTTCCGCATTATTCACTGCTGGGGGATACTGGAAATGCACTTCACTGAACAAAGTAAGATTACCCTGTCCAGGCTGCAAGGCTGGCTCCAGATCATAACAGGAAGTCATGCAGTCCCGGTTTTTTCAAGGCTAAAAAAAGGCAACTTGCATAACGAAATGTTTATTCTTTCCCTACATAAAGAGGGATTTATCTGGAGCTCCCATCTGAACAGAGAACTTCTGTAGCAGCAGAACACGCTTCTCTGCATGCAAATGATTTCTTTGCCTCACGCCGTGAGCGTTCGCCCTTCGGAGGAAGTCTAAGGGCTTCGATTTTTCAGAGAGGAACTCAACTCCTCAGTAAAAAGAGGCTAAGAGGAAACTATTGACATATTAACCCTTATTTCTCACCAAAAGGCAAGGAAATTTCATTCCCTGAACCACATGACTTTCACACTGCAAAACACTTAGGTGATAAGCAGAAAAGAAGCCGGCCTACCTTGGCAGCTGTAGGGAATGCCGATGCGGCTGCAATCTCGAACCATGTCTACAAAGCTGGAAATCTTGAATTCCTCCGCAGCTTCTTCATCTTCATACTGAAAGGGAGTCGTTTCAAATAAAATTTGATGTGGCAGGCCTAATTTGCTTGGTAGTTTTGCACTAAAGAGAATATAAATTCTCCTGGGTTTAATTCCATAGCAAATGCTGCGTAATCCACTAAAATATTACCCTACAGCTTTGAGAAGTTGAAGAACCTCTTCCATCTCTATCATTTGGAAACTCCATCATGCCAGGGATGTATTCGAGCGAATGGAAATTGTTCTTCAAAAAAAAATCAAAACTTCAGTGCAAGGTTTTGAATTAGGGTCATGATTGTATTTTTTGTTTTCAGCTTTTGTTGAAGTCTTTCAACCTTATCTACCAGATTCTGGACAATTTTTAACCACTGAAAGATAGTTTGAGAATAGTGACTGAGGTTGGAATGTTAAAGAAATGAAATATTACCAGTTTAACCACACTAAACTGGGAAAGCCAACTGGCAAGGTATGTCTTAGGTCGCGGAACAAGCAATGAGAATGGAGGGAGAGGTGGAAGAGGAGGAGGAAAGAAGAGGAGACACCGCCACGCAGTCTTTTGCTGTTTCACTCTAGTAGCAGACTGAAGTTCTCTGAAGCCTTTAGCAGACTGAAGAGCAGGAGTGAAGAACAAGTATCATACGTATGGCTCAGAAAAGCATAAAAACGAGACTGAAGAGACAAATCACACCAACGCATCCGAACAAAAAGCTAAAAACGCTCTCTGGTTTTTATCCACAAAGCCACAGTTTAGCAGCAAGTCTGAAACCAAGAGGCCTTCGCCCCACTTCAAGAGCCGCTTGAAGCTGAAGCAAGACCAGAAGGTGGTGATGTTTTGTCTATTTTTTTTAATTTCTTTTTGATGCACAGAGCTCTGAACTTAAAATCAAGGTAAATCACATGATTATAAACTTCTTGTACGCAGCTCTCGCGAGCTTTGGGATCCACCCACCAAATCTATTTTAAGCACAAAGTTCTTTTTAAGACAAGCCTGAATTTAAGATGCAGCCCAAGTTCCTCCACCATGTGTTCTTTCTTCAATCCCAGGAAACCAGATCAAAGTTGTGGTTCAAAGCCAAGCCCCAAACAACCGCCAGCTTCTTAAGACTTTCAAATGCCATTAGAATAAGAAGTTGGTTTTTTGGCAGGGTGTGAAAGGCTTGCTCACTATCTGCTACTGTGGGCATAAATACAGCCCGATCCAGAAACGCTACAGTCGTGACACCCAGGAAACTTAGAGAACACACCTTGAATTTCAGTATTTGATGTTATTTGGCCATTTTGAAAGAGGGCATTCATTGATTCTACGGTTTTACTTTTAAGGCTATTCACTTAAATTCCTATAGTCTAGTGAAAGGCACGTGGGAAGAGAAAAAGGAAGGAGGGGTTCTGGGTGTTGTCAGATGTGTCGTTTGCACAGAGCCAGATACGGCACCGTTTGGTTTAGTTCTAAAAGTCTTTGAGGTTTTTTGGTTTCATTTGTATAAAAGCAAGCAAAAGTTATTTCTATCACTGAAAAATAGATTAAAAAAAAAAAGCTTAAAAGCCACGCCAGGCAATCCTCCTGTAAAGAGGATGCACTTAAAGCCTGACACAGCAACACTTTTTTTCCTGCTTCTCTTTCAAAAGTCATCTAGGAAACGTGACAGTTCTTGTACGTTAAAAATGGAAGCGCCTCGCTCCGCTCGTTCACACGGAACGGCAACGGTGTCAATTTTGTCTTTTCAGCTTCAGAAATCAAACTTTTCCATTTGTTTCCACAAATAGCAAGGCACCTGGTTTACCTTTCTACTTACGTCATCATTTCAAGCCAGTACTGTGTGATTAAGGTTACGACTTACCACGGTAAATCATATAAAAGCCCATAAGCAGATGCAGCTTAAAATTCAATAGCTGAGGTTGCAGTTGTGTTAGCAACAGTGTCTTAAGAACCGCAGCCTTTCGGGACTTCAAGGGGCCTGGCAGAAAGATGGGGATGATCTTTTTAGCGGGGTTTGTTGGGACAGGACAAGGGGTGGTGGATTTAAACTCAAAGAAAGCAATTTAAACTGGAGAGAAGAAGGACATTTTTTACAGTGAGGGTGGTGAGAGCCTGGCCCAGGCTGCCCAGAGAGGTGGTGGCTGCCCCATCCCTGGCCCCATCCCAGGGGAGGTTGGCCGGGGCTCTGAGCACCCTGCTCTAGTTGCAGATGGCCCTGCTCAGTGCAGGGGGTTGGACTGGATGGCCTTGAAAGGTCCCTTCCCACCCAAAGCAGTCTGTGATTCTATGAACTACTCCATTCTCGATACCAAAATGGAGGTGTTTTATCACCGTCGGGTACACTTCAAGATTTTCTCTTTCAGCAGGGGCTTGGGCAACTGAAAAACGTGAAGAAGGGTTAGATTTTGTGACGCTGTGCTTTAACCTGCAGCTGAGCTGTTCACATTCTAACAAGAAGAAATGATCCCCACCTACGTAGCACTCACGGGACTGCATCCAGAACACTGTGTTGGGATCTGTGTCCAAGAAAGTTGACAAACTGGAGGAAGATCAGTAGTAGAGGACCACTATGATGATCAGTGGGCTAGAGCACTTGTCCTACAAGGAAACACCCAGGCTTGTTCAGCCTAGAGGAGGCAACAACTGGACCTCATAGCTGCCTTCCAACACCCACAAAACCATTGAGATGGTGAAGCCAGGCTCTATTACAGTGGTCTGCAGTGGGAGGACGCATGACAAAGGGCACGATTTAAACCAAGAGAAGTTCAGATTGGACAAAGGGAAACCCTACGAGGACTGCCAGGCAATGGAGCAGATGGCCAAGAGAAGTTCTGCAGTCATCATCCTTCCACCATCCAACTGCAAATCCACTCGACTAACCTGACCTCATCACTAACCCTTCCTTAACCTGCTGGAGGTTGGATAAGATGATCTCCAGAGGCCCCCTTCTAACCTGAATTATTTCAAAATTCAGTGGTCTAAACTATCAAACAGCCACATAAACCCACAATCAATCTGTCATAAGCCCCATCACCTTCAAGCTGGAAACTCAAGGGGACAAAAGGTTTCTCTCCCTCACTTTCCCATTCATTATTCTTTTGCCACCTTCACCCTTTGCCATCCGAGGCTTTTAACCTGCTCCCTTCAGATTTCAGTATCATTCTAATTTAGAAAAGAAACTGCACAGAACGGAAGACGAGGGGAAGTTTCCTATGGTGGCATTTAGGAAGAAGCATTTCCAGTCTCAACTGGAATAAAAGGGTTCTTATTCTACACCTACGCCAACAGTATTTTCATTTTTCATTCCTCTAACAGCACTTCACTATGATGAACATAGCTTTTGACAGAATACTTTGACTTTTAAATGCCAGATGAAACATCACTCCCATGAAAGTGAGGTTAATAGCTCTTGAAAGGAAGAGCTGAAAGGTAAAATGAAAAACAAAACAAAAAACCAACCCAACCAACCAGCCAAACCCCAAACTAACAAAGTTTCTTGGTTTTAATCTTTTCTAACATTCCAAAACTATTGGCAAACAATGAATCCTTCTCTGGAGACTTTCAAGCCCCACCTGGATCTGCTCCTGTGTGGCCTGCCCTGGGTGATCCTGCTCTGGCAGGGGGGTTGGACTTGATCATCTCAAGGAGACCCTTCCAACCCCGATCGTTGTATGATCCTCTGATTAAAACCCTGCTTTGGTAGCAAACAGTTATCATTGGAAACCTCAGTGATGACTCTGGTACTCGATTCAGATTCTTCATTTCTCGCAAGCCACATGTTTCTCCTCATTAAGAGATCATTGACTCACGTCAAAACCATAGTAATTAGTGGGAGAGAGGAGCAATTTGTCTTCATGCTCCATCAAACATGAAGTATTAGAAACATATTCTGCTTGCACACATTGGCAAAATGATTAATACCCACATATATACGCAGATCACTCCCCTGCTGAGCACGAGAAAGAAAAAAAGACTTCTGGAAGGAGCGTTAAAGAAACAGTTCCACTTCGAATCTTGGTTCGTTAGCAAGTTCATTAGCAATTCTCATCCGCATTCATTGGCCACTCACCTCATTTTCGGTTAGACAGTGAAAATGCAAGTTCCTCCAGTATGCCACATAGGGCAAAAGATGATTATAATTCACAGGGTTGCAGTACAGATGGACACTGTCAGGTTTTATTAGGATGATTATATCTGCAACAAGCAGAAGAAATATTATTCCAACATCCAGACTTCGCACACGGAAAAATTATACGGCACAAATAAACCCCCAAAACAAAACAAACAGTCTGGAGAAACTGAAGAGAAAACACTTTTCTTATCATGTACCTCATTAAAAAAAAAGACTGTGGAGCTATTTGAACGCACAATTGTTCCCTGCTTAGAAAGAAACACTTGGCAGCTGTAAACAGTTCCAAGTACGATCGAACTTCTTACTGTTCCCATCAATTGTGGGTTTATTCTGAAGTCTTGCACAGCACTTGCATCAGCCCGTCCTTTGGAAAGGCAAGAGTGTCAGCGATGAGTCCTCCCAGAGCACTTAGAAAACTGGAGAGTTGCTCTTGCCCGATATTACATCAGGAGGTTGCTCCGACTTAAAACGAGCACTACAGCCTGTGGGGTAGATCTTCCAAATTTCAGGCAAATGAGGGAATAATAACCACGGGGATTGGCCACCTTTCAAATATTACACAAGTGAGTTCATATGATAAAATAAAAATGAGCTCAAGTATTTTTACACCGGAGGTGTGATCCCACGATAACTGGTAAGACACGGACATACGTACCACGACTTCCCATAATGGGCTAGATTTGGTTAGGTCTAGAACATCTGAGGCAACTTATGGAGGGGAAAACATTAAAAAAGAAACCCCAAACCCCAAGAGGTCTTCAGCAGTGTTTTTAAGAACCATTTTTCAGGTGTATATAGGCAATTAGAGACTTACTGACATCTTCTTTCGACGCGTGTCCCTTTTTCTGCTCACCCTCCTTTCAAAAAGACTAAAGAATAAGTAAAAATGCTTGAACGTGTCACTCACCATCAAGAACTTCTTCAGGAAACCCAGTTCTTTCGAAGTCGTTGTTACTCTGGTTATACAAGCCAAAAAGCAGATAGTTTGCCAGCTCCCTGCAACCTTCATTGTATCGACTGTCTATTCCTGCAAAAGCCAAACCACGCGTCAAGTGTTGCGCGTCCTACCGTCGCACGCCCGAGATGTTTGTCTTCTTCTCTAATAAGAGAACTTTAAAACAGGAGTAGGAACTCAACTCCCTCACACAGCTGGTGGGCACTTATGGGCATACTGGGATGGGCAGTTATGGGCAGAGTGGGAAAACGGGATAGTGGGGGGGGGGGAAAGGGTTTTGCAAGTTCATGACCACGTGCTGACATTTCACTCTTGACCTAAATCTACAGGCATTGCGTAAAAAAACCCAAACTAAGTAGTTTTCTGCAGTGCTCTGCATCAGCAAAAGTTTAATTCTATCGAGCAATTCAAACTTAAACATCTGTCCGTGTGTCATATGCATTCTAATTAATATGTTCTTGATTGAAGCTTCCTAACAAACTAATCCTGTGACCTAAATCTCTCCTGCTTTAGAATACATGATTAAACATTATCTTATCAGTATTATAGTGCAATCCCTGAGTCACCAGATAGCCAGTGAGGACTTCCAACGAGTAATGAAACGATGGCCTGACAAAAAAACATATGGTGGGTGAGCAAGTTGCAAAGAAAGTCTTTTCTGGTCCTTGGGAAACTCAAATGAAAACAATTGAAGATCTGGAGCGTGAAGAGATAGAAGATAAATGGGAGAAGAAAGGAAACAGGCACAGATTTTAAAAACGTTTTAATTTCTCTTAAATTAAGACATTATTTATGTCATCATTAAGTCATCAATGCCTTAAGACACATTAAGTCATCATTCTACTATAATAAATCAGGTTTTTTCCACAGGTAAAATTATGCATCGACATCCACGCTTGAGAGAGGTCACCAGTTTCAGCTGCTACAAAATACCCCCTAACCACTAACGTCGAGTTTTTCCCCTACCAAATCACACGAGAATACAGTTGGGTGGTTGTCAATAAATCAAGATTGGTTACCACCGTCCAAAGGAGAGATCAGTGCACTGCTAATGCAACAACACAGCCCGGATGTCTGGGCTTCAGACCTTGCGTCGGAAACCAAACTACTCAAGAGTCACCTGAAGGGACAAGAAGTTGGAACAAACTCAAGGCTCTTTGATGTCCCTTTTTATAAGTCATGCTTCAGCTTTAAAGTGTTAACCAGATGCCATGTCTGCATCCAGCAGCTGAATCCCACATCTTAATAAACTTGTTCGTGTAGCAACTGGCATTTGGAGAGCTCATATAATTTTCAAGATATCAGATGTTTGGTGTAAGCTTCACAAGAGACAAATTCAACCACTGCAAATTGAGCTGAAGGTTTGAACATCTGTAACACTGCTCCCCACTTGTGGATTTGTGATTAGCAGCACCAAAAGCACACCAAAGCATTGCATTCCTTGAACTCCTCCATATCTGAGGTAGTGTGTCCAGTTCTAGATTCCAGAGTTCAAGACAGACAGGGAGCTACTGGAGAGTCCAGCAGATGCTGGGAAGATGCTGAGGGTCCTGGAGCATCTCTGTGGGCAGGCCAGGCTGAGAGCCCTGGGGCTGTGCAGCTGGAGAGGAGCAGCCTGAGAGGGGAG
>JAAGNO010025047.1:0-42024 GCA_033439905.1 Ceryle rudis
GTGGCCAGAATCTCCTCCTGAGGCTTGGGGCTTGGTGGTTTGGCTTATTTGGAAACCAGACCCCAAACCAGCTCCCCCTCCAAAGCAAAAAACCAACCCCAAAACAAACAAACAAAACCACCAAAAAACAACTGAATTCTTCCTTATGTCCAATCTCAATCTATCCTCTTTCATTTTAAAATCATTGCCCCTTGCTTTGATGCTATAGGCTTCGGTAAAAAGTCTCTGTCTTTCCTATAAGCTCCCTACATAAAGGGGGCAAGGTGGAAAAAATAATTAAAAAGTGGAACAACTTTTCTAAACTTAAGAGAAAACATAAACTAGCAAACCCAGGCTGACAGCTTTCCAGAAAAGAGGAAATGTTTAGCAGATTGGACTCCTGGAAAATGAGGCCTATCTACACTAATGGGATACTCTTGCCACTGTTTCTGAGAAAAGTGTTAGTGGAATTCTTTGACTGCAGCAAAGATATGCCAGAAGGTTTTTATTATTTGCAAATGTCATTAGCTCTTGGTCAGGGGTCTGAGTAGTCTATAAATTTATCTATATAATTATATATAATGTTCAATTGTGTTTCTTTATGCTTATCTGCATATAGAGGAGAAAATATCAAGGAAACTGAAAAGATTAATACTTCTAGCAAAGTCACCTGAGAGTTCTTTTGACTTAATCTTCGGTCTAGTAATATCGGCAAGGTACTGAACAATTGTCATACTGTGGCATTACTAGTGGTTTATATTTCTAGAATTGTTCATATTTTCATCGTTCATTTACCTTTATCTTTCTGAGGACTTCAAGGAATAAAAGAAAAGCTATAATTGGTGTTGTCTTCATTAGCATATTTACAGAGCAGACTGTGTAGCTGTCATCTTAATAATGCTGCCCATACTGCATTCTATACATCTGTGCCTCAACTTTAAAACGACTACTCTTGTCTCATAAACCTTTGATAAGATGGAATATAATTACTGAAGAATGCCTCTGTGATCTTTTCCCCCAGACATGTCTGCTCTGTTCTTCAGGAGACAAGTTCAGGCTTTTTATATTGGAAGATGACCATGTTTCTGTCATAGTAGCTGCTCAAATGGAGATTTTGTTGTTTCAAATAGTTGTTTCAGATTATTCTTCCTTGAATATTTTACTTTTTTAAAAAAGTTTGCTCTATCCAGCATTTGTGTCTTTGGGTACTGTGTTAGCACAAACTCTTATTTGCTGCCTATTGTAGCATGAATAGTCCAACAGTCTCATTTGCTGCCTATTGCACTGAGAGACACAGAATTGTAGATTTCAAGGCAAAAGGAGAAATTAAGGTGTTGTGATGATCAGATGATGTGTTCTTGGGTGTGGGTATGGCAGCTAGTGTCTTGCATGATGGATAGGCAGGGTCTGGACTGGGCAGAAAGGAAATGAGCTGTGCTCAGTGGAATTCAGCCTCTCATCTGGGCTGCACTTTGGTGGGATACAATTTGTTTCCCTCAGAAAATTTTGCCTATATGTATTGTTGTTTTCTTGGTTTCTTTTCTTTACTGGGTTTTGTTCTTACAGTAATCATGTAACTGCCAATGGCTAGAATCCTTCTGGCCCCCATGTGCACCCCAGTCTGCTTCCACAAATCTTAGTTATTTAATGTGACAAGGAAGCAGTGAGGGTTTTGGCTACTGCAGTCTAGTCTGTATTTTTATGTAAGTGTACAGCACTATTTTTTTTCCTTTTTTTTTTTCCCCCCTCCCAAAACCAGAAGGTACCATAAAAATCATGTAAAATAAGTTCTTTTCATTTATTTATTATTTAGGGGTGTATTAAAGGACACCACCATATAGCTTACTATAACCTCCCAACTCTTAAAAAATTTAGCTGTGGAGTACCTCTGGCATACTGCCAGAATTCTCTGAGAATTTGGCCCGATAACATTTTTGTCATATTTCCTGTGCCCTCCATACCTAGTGCATTTCACAAGTTCCTAAAATGAATGTAAGAGAATGGTACTTATTGCAGCTAAATGAATGTTTTCCTCCATTAGTGTGCAAAGTTTGTAGCTTGCCATATCTCAATACAGATGGAGAAAAATATGATAAAGCATCAATTCAGAACTGGGTTTCTTGGAGAACAAACCAGAGGAAATAAACTGCTAATCTGAGAAGAGATTGGCTGATCAAAAGTACTTTTAGCTGCTGAAATTGTCTTAGTTCTTATCTTAGATAGGGAGACTTTCAACTGCACTCTAATACCACCTATAATGAATGGCTTCATCTAGCACCAGTCATCTATGGTACTTTGGTGATAACAGCAGTGTCGGTGTGATATATGATCTTTATCAGCCCTGTGCTTTTTCTAACATTAAGCTGTGTTCTCAAAAGTCATTTTGTGCTGTAATGTCATCACTATCACCAGCAGATCTTTATTTGTGAATGGACTGAAATTGGAGCCAACCTTAATTTTAGGTTTCCATATTTTTTCTACTTGCAGCTCACCTAGCTTATTTTCAATCAGTAAATATTATGCCTTGTTTGGGTCAAATTTCATATCTCGAGTCTCTTGCTTACTATTTGCCTTCAGGCAACAGAATCTCATTCTGTAGAGGTGGGATCTGGTCTTGTATGAAGTTACTGAGTTTCACAGGTTGCTGTAGTTCCTAGGTAAAGTCAAAATTATGTGCCTTTCCTACCTAGCCTTTTAGGATTCTGGTAGACTATAATTCTAGGACTGATTCCCTACATGAGCTTTGTCTTGTAAGGAAATCTTTCTTTTGCCTTTTGTTGTTGTTGTTGTTGTTTGTTTTCTGTGTAGGCTTGATGCATCACAATACATTAACTCATTTCAGTAACTAGGATACTGCTTTAACATGATATATTGTTGTTAATTCCAAAAAATGTGTCATCAGTGACTGAGAAAACATATTTAAGTTCAGACACAGTACAGTTGAAATGGAAACAAGTTAGTTATACAATATCCAATGGTGTTACAGAGTTGGGTCAATCATTCTGTGTTTCCTCCTATATCTGTTATTTTTTACCGATGACATCCTGAGAGCACTAGAGGATTCTGGCATGAACAATGTACCCTCAGTGACTAATCCCTTATATATTCAATAAAAAATGTTTTAAATAAATACGTGAATTTAATAAATTCTACATTTTCATTAGATTATTATAAAGAGACAAAACAATTACATTTCTGTTACAGAACAAACCAAAATCATATAAAATTAAGATCATCTGGAATTACAGTGAGTGATGAAGCATTATTTAGCATCGGGAGATCAGAATCGCTTTCATAACAAGTTTGTCTGCTGATCTTTTTATGGAACAGTTTTGAAAAGTAGCTCTATGGAGAAAGAGTGATTTCTTCTTAAAGCAACTGATACTTGGAAAAAGAAGGGTAATTGACTTGACTCTACTGGATGACTTGTTATGTATTGGCTAGAAATTGTAAACCCATATATCCAGCCTCAATTCTTTATCTATAAGTGGTTAGTTTTGTTTGAGAACAGGCAGTAGTTGTAACAACCTTTTCATAGGATGTTTTGTCTGGACTACAAGATGATTTTTACTACTTTTTCCTGAAGTGTTTTATTTCTCTATGTGTTAGTGATGCATTTTGTTAAATTTGCTTGGTTATTTTCCATATTGCACACAGAGAAGGAAACTTTTAGCTCCATGACGATGTTCCCAGCTAAAATGTGAAAATTCGTAACATGCTACTGTTTATCACATCAATTCCAGTGTAACAGAAAAGTCCCTGAAGGACCTTCCCACACTTCATTAACATCCACTGAAAACCATTTAAAATATTAATAAGAATTCATTTATTCAATAAAAAGAATGATAAAGATTGAATGTGGACTTTCAGATAAATGTAAAGAACAACCAGTGCTATGAAGGATGAATCTGCACAAACTATCACCTTTGAACATTAGTGTTAAGTAGGAAGGCTTTGAAGTAGCCATGAATTTAAACCCAGATGAAAGCTAGTGTTTACAATTTGACTCAAGCAAACATGTAGTTTAGCAGAGATGTAGCACTTACATTTCCAGCCTCAAAATTCCTGGCATTTTTTTCTGCCTTTTTTTTCTAGATTTATTGGGCAGGGGTTTTAAGTATTGTATAGATTTTTGTATTGTAATCCTGAGTTGTCTACAGTGAAAGGTGAGGTCTTGTGTCTTGTTCTTGCAGAGCTCCCAGGACAGTCCTGGGCTCCTGACCCAGTATTTTCCCTTCTCCATTGTGCCTAAGAGAAGAGATGGTCGTAACACAAGCTGGACTTGTTGCTTCTGATTTGAAAATGGAGGTTGGACAGCACTAGATGAACTTAAGATGTCTGCTTTATTTGCTCATTTTTACAGTTGCTTTTCTTTAACAGTCTGACTTAATGCATTGCTCCATCAGTGATACCAGATCTCAACCCTTAAAAATCTTCAACAGAGATATTCTGTACATCATCATAAGTTTTGTTCATGTGCTAAATTAATGTCTTCACTTTCAACTCCTATGTGGAGTATCTGGAATATCCTACTCTCTCTCCTGTCATCAAGGTGTTACTTTCTCATGTAAGAAAGACAAGGGGAGAAAGATCTAGGAGGATTAGCTGTACTGTTCTTGGTGAAGCCATTCACCTTTCAGTTTGCTGACCATCTGGCTGAAGACTGTGGCTATTAACTACTGGCTACTAGCCAAACGTCTGCCCTTTGTGTTTGATAACTTGGATAGAGTCAACCAGTTCTTTTTCAAACAGTAGTGCAGACCCACATGAAACAAAAAACCATACTAACCTGGAAGAGGGAGATCCCATGATTTACAAGGCATGTGGACCCCTGCATTTTTCATAGAAGTATGAAATTCAGTAGTATATGTGCTCTCTCCTGAAACAAAACAGAATAGCCCAGATAAGCTTTCCTTCATGAAACTGTGAGACTTGTTTTGGAGACACTTCTGTCCTACTCTGTCCTAAGTAGCTCCTTGCTTCAGCATTACTTCCAAATTCATTTATATGGCTAAATCAAAAAGAAGAAACCACCTAGTAAATTGTCAGCACTCCCTAATCGAATAATCATTACTTATTCTTTTCAAAGTGGCAGGAGACTGTCCACCAAGGATCTGCATCAATGGCTAAGAAATCATTCAATGCTGTTTACAGTTTGAAAGCTTGTTCCTGTTCATTTGTAAAGCTCACAGAGTGCTTGTTCCTTTACATTCCTCAAGTTTGTAAGATTGCTTTAAAAAAACAGAAGAGCTTGGCTTAGATTCTGTGTGGTGTTTGTAATGGTGTCTGATTTATACATGTATGTGTGCCTAGAGGGGTATGAATAATTATCATCTTACATACAGGCATCTCCAGATTAGAAAATTCAGGCCTGTGTGACCCTAGTGCAAAAAATTTCTAACATCTGTCTGCCCTGAAAATTAAGCAGCCATGGCCCATGTAGTACATGGGCTAGCCCAAGGAAACTGGGGTCAGTGGCAGGAGCTTTAACAATGTACAGTTTAGCCGGGGCTTTGAACAGCTTGCTGCAAACTATGGATGATGTTGATCTGGTACCAGCTTTAGCAAATTAATTGCTGCATTGCAGCTGTTTCTACTCATTATGTGCCCATGTGTTTTGTATTTAGAAGATGACAACCTTAAAAAGACCTTGAAAAATTTCCTAGTTCATGCTTCTGTCCCTGAGGCAGATCAGCTATGCCTAAATCTTCATTAATGATATTTGTCAGGCCTGTTGTGAAAAACCCCTTCAGTGGTGGTTTAGCCAATGTTCTCAGGCAACTTCTTCAATGTTTTCCACTCCCTACTACTGGAAAAATTCTCCTGAATTTGGCTGCAAGAGAAAATCAGGTTGATCAAAACAATTACTGTTCATTGACAATAGAAATAGGAAAATAATTAATTTTCTTCTTCTTTGCAGCAATCTTAATCTATCTGAAAGCTCTCACCATTTAGCTCTCTCTTCCTTAACGCTGGACAGCTGTTGTTCTTGTGGACTTTCCTTAGAGGGCAGGCCTTGCAGCTTACTGATCCTTTTTTGTTTGTTATGTGAACTGTCTTCACTTTCTTGAAATATGATACCCAAACACTGAAGTTCTTTAGCATTGAGCAAAAGGTTGTTTTCCTGTGTTTCAGGATGTATTTTTGTTTGCAATTCCACCTGAATGCATTCTTCTTTTTCAAGAACAGAATGGCTGTTTTCCAGTTCAGCTTGTGGTATACAGTAATCCTCAGATCCTTTCTTAGAGAGCTGATGCACTGACACAGTCATTCTCCATCCCATGTACTCCTTTGGGTAATACTTGTTTTGCCTGAATGACGTTCTCTGTTTCCAGATCGATTGATCCACATTGGCCAGGTCACCTTGAACTTTAATGGCTGGCTTTAGCGGCTTCTCAGTCCTTGATGTTATTTGTTAAGGTAAATTCTGGAAGAGATTTAAGGAAGATAACATGTGGTATGTGTCACAAAGAAACAAGGTTCTCTCCCTGTAAATCACTTAAAATATTTGCAGTAGAGACTGATACTGATCCAGAAGCCAAAATACAGCAATTCCAAAGCTTGTTAATATATTTTAGTGCTGTGGTAAAACAGGACCTGAGAGAGTTAATTTCAATACTTTCCTGAAATCTGGGTGATAAATTGTGGGAAGCAATGATGGTCCTATTCCAGCATGAGAATTCTCCCCTTTGCCCTCTGTTACAGAAATGGGGTCCCTATGTGTGATGTATAAACTTACTCCTCCTGAGAGGGTGGTTTATAAAGACATGGAAACAGCATATCCATCCAGAGACTGATTTCTCTAGTTTCCTAGTTAAACTCCTCTTATGCTCAGCTGTGCTTCTCATTCCCAGTTCTATGAGGATAAGCTGCAAATTGAGGATTTACTTGAGAAAGGAAGCTGCAAAGGGGAAAAAAAAAAAAATCTTATGTCTGCTTTGATACTTGGAGGAAGATATGTTTTTCTTTGAAATAAAGAATAAAAGGTACATATCTAGCAGAATACCAGGCATATAAGGACTACTGGCTTTTTGGTTTTAGCTGAATTATATTTTTTGGTCATCAGAGGAAGAACTTTTGTACTGATCTTTTCTGAACCTTGATTCCCACTGCAGTAAAACAATCCTGGATTTTTAATCCAGGTGAGAGGTCCAGAGCTGAGCTGTAGGAATTTACTGTTGGCTTACTAAAGAAGGTCTGTAAATTATGGCAGGTAACTCCTGTACTTAAGTTTTTCTTAAGTTTGTAATAGAATATCATTCTTCAGTTGAACAACATTATATATTTCAGAAGGATGAAGGTTGGGTTATTTAAATGAGTAGAGAGTAGATGGCTTTCATGAGTCCTACACCCAGTCATGGCCATTTAGATGACCAAAGAATGACACCTTGGCTGGAAAGGTCTCTACTGTAAACAAGGAAGAAGGAGTGTTTCCAGAGAGTGATTCATGTAATCCATCTTGGATGCTTCTATGGAGGGTCACTCTAAGGTATCTAAAGGTACCCTGGTTTTTCCTTTGGGCTGTAAGTGGCCCTGTGTAATTCACATAGTCTAGATCCTAATGTCTTAGTGGATGAAGTCCTACTGAAAAATCCTCAGAAGAATGAGTACCTCTAAAACATATAGTGACTTGCAAATTATTTTTTTTAAAACTCCCCAGGATTTTACTTTCTCTTAGTGTAGTTTATACAGCTCCTAAAGTATTTGGGGCTGGAACCTGACAGGTAGATATAGTCATTCGCTTATTTACTTCTTGGACAGTTAGGATGGAAGGAAAATGTCTAGCTGAAAGAATACAGTAGCAGAGTTGTGTACTACGTCCAAGCATTTTAATTTCTTCTGCTCAGTATTAACATTGCTACTCATACCTAGCTTCTGCCTCTTTAACATGGGAAAGTAAGCTGAGGTAGCATTGAGGAAAACTCTGAAAATGGTGGTAGGAAAGTGACAGAAGTGCTGGCTTGGAGTAGGCAGATACTATGACTCATTGTAACTGTAAGTGGTGGGAAGAAAAATAAGAGGGCATTCTTTCTGCAGAGTTGACTAAATTGAAGAAATACAAAGGAGTCTAGAAATAAAGTTTAAAAGTCTTCTTTCCTCCCCCTTGCCTTGCTTCGCTGAAGCAGTCTGAAACAAGTGCATTCTATTTCTTGGTATTTTAGTTCACCTTGGAGAATTAAAGGAAATAAGGCAAACTTTGGTTTTAATAGACCTCTCTTTAATTCTGCCACATAATGTAAACTAATAGTACTTTAAAATCATCACTTGGAATGTTAATGATCTTAATAACCCACTAAAGAAAAAGGGAATTGCTGAACTACCTCCTAAGGAAACTGTATACAAAAAATATTAATCTTCTGTATAATTTTATTTTAAAATTAAGGTCTTGGCTGGGTGGGTGCAATTTTTAAAGGAATAGATATCTAGGTATGCTGATTAAAAAAACAACCAACCCAAACCTTTCTATTTCAAACAGAGTATTGCGTCCAGTTCTGGGCTCCCCAGTTCAAGAGAGACGGAGATCTGCTTGAGAGAGTCCAATGGAGGGTTACAAGGATGATTAAGGGACTGGAGCACCTTATGAGTGCCTTATGAAGAAAGGCTGAGACACCTGGGGCTCTTTAGTCTGGAGAAGACTGAGAGGAGATTTGATAAATGTTTATAAATAGATGAGGGCTGAGTGTCAAGAGGAAAGGAACAGCCTCTTCTCACTTGTGCCCTGTGATAAGACAAGGGGGAATGGATGTAAACTGGAGCACAGGAGGTTCCACCTTAACATGAGGAGGACCTTCTTTACTGTAAGGGTCACAGAGCACTGGGACGGGCTCCCCAGAGAGGTTGTGGAGTCTCCTCCTCTGGAGATTTTCAAAACCCTCCTGGATGCGTTCCTGTGTGACCTGTGCTAGATTATATGGTCCTGCTCTGGCAGGGGGGTTGGACTTGAAGATCTCCAAGGTCCCTTCCAACCCCTAACACCCTGTGATGCCTGTGATCTTAGGAAGCAAAAGCCATTCATCTTGAGAATTTGAAAATGGACAAGATCTTCCTTTATATTCTTGCTTTCAGTGCAGACGTTGTGAAGTCACTTGCTGCTAGAAACTATTAGTGTACAGAGTGTTCTGCCAGTGATTGGAGATACAGCTGAAGCCCAAGATTAGTAGGGTTTGACTTGGCAGATGAGGTGAATGTTCAATATCCTCTTGGTACTGGACACTCTTCCTCTTTTCATGACTATAAGAACTTGGGGGTCCCTTCTGTTCTTTAGCTTTTTTCTCTGAGTCTCAAGAACTCAGGTTTCTGTTTTGGATTCCAAAGAGGTCACTGGGAGTTTTGCCATTGACTTGGCAAAACTTGTGTCTTGCCTTAACAGATCTGTGTTGCAGATGGAAGCGGTGGCTTGTGTCTGCAGTGTTTGATGGGCTGATAACTCACTGAGGCTCTTCCTGGCTCAGGTGTTCAACAGCTGCTGCAGATCAATTGCTGGACTATTTGTTTTAGTAAATTGTCTGTATGTCATGTCACTCAATATCACAGAGAAATGCCACTTTATTATAAACTGAAAGAAGACTGTGAAGACAAGCATGGAAATGTGTACGTATGTGGTTTCTTTGGTTTTCCACAATAACTTTAAATGAGCATGAAGAGATCCCGAAGAGGCTGCAAGCAGAAAGCCTGTAGTGGAGAAAATGTACAGGATGTGCTCTTGACTCTGGAGATAGCTTTGTTCTGCTGGTTCAGTGCTCAGAGAAAACAGCTCTATATTGCTGTATTAACAGCATTAGCTGTTACCAGAGCAAATCTTTATTCCCAACACACCTATCCAATGACCTAACCAATTTTTTTTATGAGTTTATACATGATGTGTTTACCCCCAAAAATGCCTCATATGGTGTGTGGTTGGTTGATTTTTTTTTTTTCTTTAAGTTTTTGTTTTCTTATACTCTTCCTTCAGTAAACAGTATGTTTGTAATTAAAACAAACAAACAAAAAACCCAACCGAAAACTAAACCAAAAACAAACAAACAAAAACATAACAAAAAATGCTTTACTTTAGTCTGAGAAAAATCTTCAGGTTTCGGTTGTTAGGTTTCTGACCCTTCGGTTCTGACTCTCTTCTTAGCGGTTAAATACAGAGGAGTGAAGTGAAAAAAGTCTCAAAACCTCAAAACCATGAATGAATTTTGCAAATTAAAAACATAAAATACAGTGAAATCTATGAAACTTTTTAAAGAACACATTATTTTATTTAAAATTTATCTAGGGAAAAAGAGATGTTTCATCCAGCTACAGGAGCAGACAGAACAAAGAATAACTTCCTGCATCTGTCTGTAAAAGGTAGAACAAAGAATAACTTCCTGCATCTCTTGCTAAAGGTTCTCATTGTCATTGCCTACGTCTGCCTTCATGACATGTTGATCCACTGGTTGTGCATTCAGCACTGTTTTGTGGCTTTGTGCAGCAGAAAAAAAAGTGTAAAGTTGTCACTGCCTCTTCTGCTGTTGGCCAATGAGATTTCTGTCCACAGTATTATCCAGCTCAAAGTATTCCAATATGAGGAAGCAATGGCCAGAAACAACTCATTCTCTGTCTGTCTTGAACTCTGCTCTTCAGTGGTGGTGTGACAGAAATTCCTTTCACCAATGGTGATATTTTATTATAGAATCATAAAATGGTCTTTTAATTTTTTTTTTTTTGTGGTTTCTTTCCTTTTGAATGTTTGAACACTTGTTCTAACACAGAGTGACAGAAGTGTTTTCTGGTAAGATGGAGTCTTATTCCTATCCAAGCCTGTGTTATTGTTAAAGATGGAGAGATGCAACCACACAAGGATTGTGGACATGCTAGAAGAAGAAAGAGATGTGAGTTCTGATTTGTTAAATACTTGGGACCGATGATACTATTTGATTAGGGACTCCTTCCTGAATCTGTGTATGAAATGTTGTGAGTCCAAGGGTCCATTTGAAAAATGGAGCTTGGCTCTGTTATTTTTTTCAGGCTGCACTCTTGCTTCAGAATAAATGATTTCTTGACTAAGGTTAGGGTGGAAGAGAATCACAGGGAAAACTGTCACTGGAGATGTGGATTGTTTTTTACTTTTTCTATGTGAAAAGGTAAAGATAGTGGGTATCATGCTATAATTTTAACTGGCAGTCAAAGAACAACAAAAATCAAATAGGTATTCCTCATTTTTGTTTTCAAAGGGACCTATTTCATCTGAACTGTCTTTGAGATATACAATGCAAAGAGAGTGAGCTGGGGACATGCATGAAAGGAAGAATCAGCTGCTATATGATACAGTTGGCTGTTTCTTAATGTTTCTTAATGAATGAGAGAATAAGACTAGGCCTTAAAATAGAATTTGGGGGGAGAAAGAATAAAGTTATCTAAAGCATAATTAACTAGAGAGACACTTTTCTATACTCTTTTTATATTAATCTTCAAAAGTGAGAATAAAAGTAGGAGAAGCAATATAAAGGAAGTAGGGTGACAAAATTTTCCCTACTTTCTTAGCACTTACAAATTAATTCTTGCTTAAAAAGCAGAAAAAGAAAATAAAAGGTTGACTTCAAGTAAGGGCCTTCAGGGCAACAATATAAAATTATATGGATATTTAACTGCTCTGTATCATGGTGTTATAAATAAGACAAAGTACCTTACAATTATTCCACCAACTGGGTTAATACATACAGGGATTGTGAATTCCAAGTTGTTATATATTAATTTTACAGAAGACTAAAAAAACCAACCCATCAAAACATAAAAAACCTGAAATGGCATGGAAGCATATAATAAGTAGATTAGCAAGTTAGCAAGATTAGACCCGGACATGCTCATTCTTCAACTCTCAGGTAAAAAAAAAAAAAATTAAGAATTTGAAGACTCAGCATTAGGTTTCATGATGAATCCCATACCTCTGAGCATGTGTCATAGTGTCATCCTGTGTTTCAGAGTGATTATGCCACTGGGTGTGAGCACACCATTCAGTCAGGTGTCTCTCCTCTGGGATGTATCTGTTTTTTTGGATTATCCTGAAGCTTTTGTGCAGGCAGGCTCCCTGCCCCAGTCTGTCGGTCCTGCTTGAAGAACTCTGGGACCAAAACCTCAGCCAGCCTGTCACTGTATTTGTCTACTGCTAGCAGGGTATGACACCAGTCAAGCCAGTTGTTGACAAAGCTAGCTGGGGCTACTTTTAGGGTGCTACCCTCCCATCAGTCCCTTTTTGGGTAACCTACAGCAGAGTAAACAAGAGAAATGTGTATGCCTGTTTTGAAAGATTTAGTGCTAAGTATCTTCACTCAAATCGTCCTCCAATGACAATAACCTCTTGCACTTGGGTGTTGTCTGGCATTAATACCACCCCTCTTTTTTTTTTTTTTTTTTTTTTTTCCACTAACTCATGCCTATGAACTTCAGGGCTGCTGGAACTAGATAACTTGTGGTGCTAGCTGATAAATGATGATTTCTGAGGAAATCAGAAGAAACTAAATGATGAAATTATACATTTAAAGAAGTAAAATGTGAAATATTTCAAGAATTTTGTCTAAGTGCTCTGCTTAATCATAACTTTGGCATGAATTTCATTTTAAACTTGTGCCTCCTAAATTGTAAGTAAAGGATTGTGCCATCCTGCCCCCAGCTTGACATTTTCTTAAACTTGCAAGCTACCTCTAATGATCTAATGTATGCCTAAACAGACAAAATTAACATTCAGGGTGCAACTGGAGTATCTGCATTCCCTATAACTCAGTCCAGCTTGTTGCACTGCCAGTTGAAAACATATAAAATAAAGTTCCTGAAAGCATTTCTGCGCTAGAAGTTTGCCATTTCTGGAGATTTTGTTGACATTATACTGAAAATCGCCCTGATGGTACTCCCATGACAAATGGAAGAATACAGCATTCTTCCCCTTTTGGTGGAAAGAGAAGTGCTTATTTCAGTGTGGATGAGCAGAGAACTTCTGGGAAATTTGTCACCTCTATGTTCATCAGTGAATGACAATCATTAAAAGTGTGGTCGTTCAACAAACCAAAGGGAATGAGCCCTACTGTGACAAGACTCTGCTATAACAGACAAATAGAATTACAGTGAACATGGGTGAAATTTTCACTTTGATGTAGCTAGTTGCGGTCAATGCTGTCACCTTCATCCATGAAGGATTTGATGCAGTTGGAGAAGTTAAACTTTGGGCTGAGATACAGGTGCAGTGTTTTGCTCTGATTAGTGACATGAAAATGGGGATATTCCTTTAGTGAATCTTGAATTAGGGACCCCAGCTTAAAGAAAGCCGATGGTCAAAGAAGTGTGACTCTGGATGTGGTCCATACCTCCATTTCTTTGAAATACAGGATGCCTCAGTTGGTGGGGAAGGAGAGCTGCTCTCACAGCTGTGAAACTATTAAATGCTGCCTCAGGGGGAGTGCTGTCTTGCTATGGAAATGTATTCAGAAATGTGACATTTTGCTGGCAGGGACAGGTGGTGTCTGAGAGAGCCTGACTGACTGCCATCGGTTTGCCTGATGGATTGACTCCCATCGCTGCTGAGCCAAAATTCATTGATTTTTGCACTTTCTCCTCCTTGGGATGACCTTCTCAAGAGGGAGACTGTGCTGATTCTTTACTTTTTTCCCCTACTCTTCAACTCGTCCCTGATCCCTTTTGTTTATTTCCTTTTTTAAAAAATCAGCTCCCTTAATGTCTGCTAATTATAGATTGAAGATAAGGGAGGTAAGTCAGTGGGCTGAATAGAAGAGCAAAGTGTACAAACAGCTGATCTTTGAGAGTCAGAGATTGTTGCAGTTTCCCATAGCTGGGAACTGATATATCATCAGAACAATAGTGCTGTTGTCCGCCTAAAAATACTTGTCATGAAGAGGAGAAGAGGGGACAGAGTAGAAGTAAAAATCTTTAGAGTGAATTCAAGACCAGGTCACCTCAAAGGTGTGGTGCTAGGTGGGTGTTACTTCCCCTAAAAACAAAAGTAAAATCAGATTGCTCAGTTTAGAAAAAAAGCAGGGGGGTTGCATTCAATGATCTCCGGAGATCCCTTCCAACCCCTACCATTCTATGATTCTATGATAAGATAATGCCAAAAAGACAGCTTGGAGTCTGACCATAGAGGCTGTTGTCTTCCAATTTCACTTAGTGGTGATGGTGCAAGAGGGCTTTGCTACCAGCTATGGCAGAGCTCTTTAGTTTCAGGACAGCTTGAAGTAAAACAACTAGTTATGTTGAACAGTCTTAGACTGGGGAGCTGAGATATCCTGACTTTTACCTAAAGAAAAGTGAGGAGTGTGTGTGAAGGCAGGGAATATCTGGTCTCTGGGTGCTGATGGGGCAGGAGCAGATACAGTGGAAACTGCACTCTTTCTCAGATTTTTTTGATGGTAGTATATTCACCTCTATGACAGAGTTCACATCTTATCTAGGGACAAAGCTGTGCCTATAAGAAGGGAAGGTAAAAAACATAAACTGTGGATTAGAAATCTGTTTTGTCTTTTTTTATGTCTCTGAAAAACAAATTCTGGCAAGTTTTGGTTTAAGTTTTGCCATCTGTTAAATGAAAGTAGTGATACTTGCTAAATCAAGGCTTTAGGTGCCATCTCTGACAGCAATCTAAGCACTGACAATGTGCAACTATTATCGCTGTTGTAACTACAAATAATTCTTGACATACTTTTAAGCACCATATAAAATGTGTTGAGTGTAAGCCCCCCCAGTCCAGCAAAGGCACTATTTTGTCACCTGTCAGGATTTTTTGAGCAAATTTTCCCTAGAGCAAGAAGGGTAAAAGGGGACGTATGATGTCTAGGCTGTGAGTGGGGAGAACCTGCTACAGGGAGAGGTTTGGTAGGGTGGCAGGGGAGGGACAGCATGAGGAAGAAGGGATTGGAGGATGTAGGATAGAGGAAAGAGGAATCTCCTTTTCCCCAAAAGGTGGTTTCCAAGTCCTTGACTTCGGTTAAAAAGAATTTGAGGATCCCTTGTTATGGTGCATAGGGAAATATTCACAAGTGTGAAAAGCATTGAAGGAAAGCATGTAGGCAGGGAACTAAGAGGTGCTGGTACCAGGGGGAAGAGTGCAAACCTACCTCTTACTGTTGAAGTGTAATGGAGGATACAGGGGAAGGCTCAGAGACATAAGCCCAGAGGAGACAGGCAAGGTAGTATGGAACATCCCTTCAGCACAGTTCAGGAAAAAAGCTTGGAAGTGGGATGTGGAGGCATGAATGTATGTAAGAAGTCCTGAGGAGGCTGAAACACTTGAGGGGATGTGACTCCCAAGGCCCCTCTGCTTGTGCAGCTCACTATCCTGATTACTGATGGACACAGAGGTGCTGAAATCCCCCAAGCAAGATTGTTCTCATGGGACTTCCAGTTTGGTGTTGCACAGTGAGGAGGTGTAGGATGAGCCCTCTACAGCTGAATGCTTTTTCCTGCTGAACACCCCCTGGTCATTTTTGTCAATACATATTTACATACAATTGCTGCTTCTCAGAGTTAAAGGCTGTAGCTCATTTACCTAGCCCTACCAATTTGCTCTGATACAGGGATGGCGTAGGGCTGGGAAACAGCCCGCCATAAGCAATGACCTCATTGCAACATATTCTGGTAAGATTTCTTATGGTTTTAACAATAGTTCAAAGCCTGTACCTTTTATTTTCTTTTAATTACTTTTTTTTTTTTTGTAATTGTTTTTCCTTTTCTTTTTTTAAAAAAGGGGCTGAGCCCTTTAATTACACATCATGGTGATACAATGATTAGTACAATACGCAAATAGAGTGTAGTTAGCTACCTCTTTTGTATCCATAGCATAGCTGAAGGGGAACCTAATGTACTACCCAGTAAAATGCATTAGCTGTCTCAGCTTTACCTTCACTGGAAAACTCTAAACACCATATTGAAAATGTTACATTCAGTTCAACACAGTCTGAAATGATTGACAATATCTGCTTCAGAGAGGCCTGGGACTAAGCTAGCATGAACACTGCATTACCTTGTGCTCAAAGAAACTGCACCATATCACGGGGAAGGTCATTTGAAGGAGCCCTTACTGTGTAGTGACTTTGATTGCATTGCAGCTGCCTTCATAATGTACTTTCTGTAAGCAAGGGACAAAACATTTTCAGTCTTGAGGTTTCATCAGATTTCTTGAGTAGCCTGTCTCCTCCAAACCCAAATATAAAAAGTCCTTCTGACAGCAAAGTTGGAAAAACTGGAGAAAGTATATTAGGTTTTGTGCATTAGAGACAGTGAAAGACTACTCAGTTATTTAAAATTTATGCTACATTCAAAATGGAAAGAGAGAAACCTAGCTTTTAATCAGACACTTTCCAAGGAAAGCAATAGTTATCTGTTTGCTGGAAGGAAAGAAAATTCTAACATTTTAACATGGGCAATTGCTAGCAAAATTTTTCTGTTCTGTGAGAAAAAGCAAAATAAAATCTCAACTAACAAACTGATAGGCATTTCAGTATAACAAAATCTGATGGTTGATGTGCTTGGGTCATACGTAACTGATGTTTTTCTGTGTTTTCTCCACCCCATGTAGAAAAATGGTTAACAAGTAATTTTTTGTTTGTTTCTGTGTGTATAGTGGTAGAAAGTTGAAAGGAGGTTGCCTACTTCTCATCTTGCTTCTCTTTGGGAGGGAAAGGGAGACTGACTGCCCTGCCTCAAAATAGCAGGGAAGATCACAGGAGCTGCTAGCACCTTGCTCATGGGAGAGGAGACTGGGTGCCCTGCAGCTGGGGTAGTAGGGATGGGGAGGGGATGGGGGAGGGGCTAGCTATGTATTTTGCAACAGGAAGGGATATTTCAAACAAAGTTTTGTTATATATTTGTGAAGTTATTTTGTCTTAATAAAGAAAAATCCTGGACCTAGAGGGGTGTCTGCCTCACTGGAAGTGGGAGTAGAGGAGGACAGAGAGCTGCTGGTGGAGTCCTTCAGCAGAGTAGTTGGCTTGAAAGGATAGTCTAGCAGGTCTAGTGGATTTTTATGAGTGATTCTAGGCTTTAAAGCAGAGCACCTACCTTGTGTTTATCTCGAATTCACAGTTCAGCTGAGAATGAATGGCCATAGCAACCTATAAAGCAGCATGAGCAAGCTGGCTGAGTAGTATTTGCTGAATTTCCTAAGCAAGTGGAGTAGAAAAATGTTAGAGCTATATGAGAACTGACCTGGAAATACATTAAATCTAGTAGCTGAAGATGAGTGGGGAAATGAGAGGGAAGTTTAATATTTTACTGGGGAAAAAAACCCCACTCTAATTACCCAGGCTGTTTAGGTAGAAAACATATTCCTAGAGAAAGCAAAATATTTGGGTCTCTAAAACTTCATAGCTATTACTGTTGTGGAAAAAGAAAACAAATAAAAAAAATCCAAAACCCAACCAACAAAAAAGAAAGAAAAACAAAACCAACCTACAGCTGCAAGTTAAGGGGTTGAAGGACCCTAAGGCCAGGCTTTGGGATGCTCTGGGTGAAAGGAAGGGATAAAATGCTCCAGGTCTGGTCCAGTGCCTGTCATCCTGTTGAGGGTTTTGGTGCTGACAGTCATGTGTTTTAATTCAGTTTTGAAGCCATGCTCTGCTGCTGAAGGATGAATTTTGCAGTTCACATGTGCTTCTGAGCATAATTTGGCCTTGCTGCTTGGGGTGCCAAGCGCTGATTCAGATTGCTGTCTAGTGACCCTCCCACCTGTGCTACTGTGGGGAGCTAAAACATGTCTGTTGGGGCACAGAGGAGAAGGAGACTCACTGTACATGCCAATAGTGTTTCTCATGGGTATACCCATACAAGGAAAGTACATAGTTATGCACACACAAGAGTCTCCCTGTGAGACAGAAAAATACTGTGGAAGCCTCTGGATGGTTGCTGAAAGCAACATTTTTCAGCATTCTGTGAAGACATAATACCTTCTCTGGGTCTTTGCTAGAAAAATATCTCCAGCCATCACTACATGGGTGATGTATCTCCTCCTCCTCTCTCTCCATCACAGAGCAGTTTGTTTTTTTTAGAGCAGAGATTGCACTTCATGTGAGATTGATGGAAAGCTGAGCTGTTTATCAGAGGAGCTAATTCCTGAGATTTCATTCTGCCCTGTGTGAGTTGGTAAACTTGAGAGTGTAGAAATCAGCTAGGCTTTTGGTAGAGAAAGAATCTGTAGCTTAGCTCTGTATGTTTGGGTTTGTTTGTTTCTCCAGTGATCTTTTTTGTGTTTAATGCATTGCTTGTATAAAATGCATGTACAGTGTTTGAGTGTGCAGTAGTGTCTATGTCTGCTTTGTGCAAGATTCAAGATAGTCTTTTTAGTCCTTTTAGGGTGCTTTGGTCACTGAGGTGGTCAGGAATGCATTATTTGTCATTTGGAAAAATTGTCCTCTGTGAAATGTCACCTTGGTATCTGGCAAGTTCACTGGAGTCAATATGTATCCCAGCTTTCTTATCTTTTTTTTTTCCCTGCAAAGTTTGAAATGAGCCTGAACTGCTAAGAGTTAGGGTTAAATGTATATGGGTATCTATTCTTTTTGCATACATAGACATGTATGCTTTTGCATACATAGACACGTTCAATAGGATTTCATAATGGTGCTTTGAAGGAAGAAAGTCTTTAAAAATTTGGAAGTTGCTTGTGGCTGGGTTGATCATTGGAAGCTCGTGTAATACTTAGCCTTTTCTTTGTTTTTCTAACAGAAGCTTTCTGATTAAAAAACAAACAAACAAACAAAAAAACCCTAAACTGACCATGAAGATAACTTCAACTCTCGATTTAGACATGCAATTATGGAGGTTATAAATTGAGGATTTCCCCACCAACCTCCATAATTCCCTAAATATATGTACATGCACTTTCTCTCTCCTTGCCCCTAGCTGTATTTGTCTGGAGATAACAGTTGTGAGGAAGCTATGGGAATCCATTGCTAATTCTGCTAGGCAGCAGGTGGAGGATTAGCATAGTGACTTTCATTATGGAAAGCGGGAGGCACTGAGGAATCTGGATCTAAAAACAGTCATTACAGTGAACCTGTATCACAAATGGAAGGCTCCTGAGATTTATTATTGTTTAGTGACAGATTGCTCTTTCAGTTTTTCTCTATAGTTTTGGACTATAATTCCATTTAACACAACAAAATGAGAAAGCTGGAGTCAGACAGATACTTTTAAGTGAGACAGATATGTGGGAAGGGCTGCAGGAGCTGATAGTTGGGCAGCGTGCTTCCTGAACTGGCCACAGCCATGGGTGCCTGCTGGATGTCTGGGTGCCTGGTGGATATTGAGCACAGGCAGCATGACTGAAGTAAGTGAAGTCTGAGTCCTTGGCACCTCTGCCAGCACGATGACATAGCCGGGTAGAGTAAGGGTTGGCTTTGGAAGTTTGGGGACCTGCACCTCTAAACTTGTCTCTGTTCCTGATTTCTGTCTGGTTGTAGGCAATTCCTGTGGTCTTTTTTCCCCTTTCTCCAACTGTTAAGTGAAAAAAAAGTATTATTAGCTTTTCTCACAGGGTTGGAAGAGAAATTCATTAATATTTGTGAAACATCAGATGCTGTAGTGATGAGTGCCACAGAAAAGCCCATGAGGAAATGAATAATTAGGTATTCAGAGCAGGGTATGGATGTTATGCAGTAAATAAGGTGAGACTACACATTGAATGATGAGGATAAAAAGAAATATTGAATAGCTAATTCAGTCCCAGAACACCATCCAGCTTGTGCACTGATTGAAAGAATGGTCACATGGAATCTTCCTATGCAATTGCATTATTAAAGTTGTATTGTAACACATGTACACGATGGGTCTAAATTCAGGTCACCTGTAGATTACATGTGATGCTTTCCTAGTATTTGATAGTTTACTTTGCATCTACTGTATCTTTTCAGTTTCTAAAATAGTACTTCATTTCTGGTATATTTTAGGATGAAAAACATGATATAAGGGAGAAAAGATGTTGCCTTTTAACCATACTGAAAATTGATTTGAATATGTACTGAAGTGAAAATTACCTCAATACATGCCCTTCCAATAACAAGGACAAGGCTAATCTGACAAAGCAGTGGTGTATTTAAACAGTAGATGAGAGGTAAATTACCTGCTGGTAACTGCAACTTTGAATTTAACACCAAAAGAGTTTAATTTAGGTAATCTGGGTGCCAAAAGTTGACACTTACTAGGCAAAGGACCAGTTCTCCTATACTAGAGGAAAATAACCTATGTCTGTATAACACTAAGAATGAAAAAACAGGTTATATACTGTTTGCTGGGTATGTTAGTTAATTGTAGTGCTGCCAGCCTCCTGTTCTTATTCCTATAGGTAGGACCCATATGTACATCATCTATGAAGAGATAAATTCACTTTGCCACAAATAACACTCATTCCAGTTAACAAATTTAATAACAGTGAAGCTTACTTTTGAAATGGGTGATATAACTAGAAAAACAGTAGCTGGATAAATGATTGAATTGCTTTCCTTGATATTTGTTGAACAATATGTTTGTTGGACAATACTTGGCCAGCTATGGCAGCAGCTAGTATTTCTTGAAGAAATCTGACAAATACTGGTGGAATATGTCTAATATTTGATGAATGTAGCTTGGAAGGCCCCTCTTTCTTTGTTGCTTTTTAAAGCCTTTTAATTTTCTTGGCATGATGCCATTTTCTTTATTCTTTTTCCAGTAAGTACATTAATGGGTTTCCTCATCCTAATGTTGCTCCCTCACCTTTACTATACTATCTTCTGGACTTGTTTCTTCTTCCCCAACCATACTTGACCTTCTATAGTCTTTTTGTCTTATCCCCTCATGTCATATTTGCTCTCCCCTCTTGCACGGTTTATATTCTTCCTTTCTGCACTTTTTTCAAATTCTCCTTCCCTCTCAAATTCTTAATTCTCATGTATATGTCTTGGAAACATGCTACATGTCATAGTTGTGAACCACAGAATCCTAGAAATATCTGGGTTGGAAGGGACCTCTAGAGGTCATCTAGTCCAATATCCCTGCTGAGTGCAGGGACATTTTCAACTAGAGCAGGTTGCTCAGAGCCTTGTCAAGCCTCACCTTGAATGTCTCCAAGAATGGGTCCTCGACTACCTCCCTGGGCAACTTGTTCCAGTGTTCTACCACCTTTATAGTAAAGAACTTCTTCCTTACATCCAATCTAAATCCACTCTTTTCTAATTTAAAACCATTACGCCTTGTCCTTTCATTACAGGCCTTTGTGAACAGGCCCTCTCCAGTCTTTTCATAAAGCTCCCTTCAGGTACTGGAAGGTGGCTATTAGGTCTCCCCGGAGCCTTCTCTTCTCATTATTTCCACTAGGAAATAATTTCCACTAGGAAATAATGATGTCAGCACTAGTCAAAAGCTGTTTAGATGAGAAATCACTCCTTTTACTACAGGCCTCTGCGACAGAAGAAGGGCACTGAGGTTGTAGTGGTCATAAAATCATAGAATGGTTTGGATTGGAAGTGACCTTAAAGATCATATAGTTCCAACCCCCCTGCCACCGTTGGGGACGCCTTCTACTAGACCATGTTGTTTGAAGGTCCATCCAACCTGGACTTGAACACTTCCAGGGATGGGGCATCCACCACTTCTCTGAGCAATATGTTCCCAATGGTGGTGATCAGCATCCTGGTGCTACACATTACATTCCTGCCTTAACTGGGTGAAATTATCACCAAATTCCCTATATTGATTTATACACACAGGGAATTTCTTGTCTCTGCACCCATCTGCTTCAAAGCCATCTGCTGCTGAGAGGCTAGCTGCAAGTATTTATCAGCTCATGCCCTAATGTGATGGGACTAGCCCTGTTTTTTCCTTCTCCCCATTTTTATGTGCACCTCGCTGTTCCAATACATGGTTGGTGCTCCTTGCCCCTTCTCAGCAGGGAGCTTTCTCAAGTCACAATGCCAGTCCTGTCTAAACCCCATCAGTTTCCTTGCTCTTTGGTGTTCTGGAGAACATTGGTACCAAGTGATAAAACCCTGATGTGGTAAAACCCCACGTGCTCTATGCTTAGTGCCTTGAGAAACCTCTGAATAGCAGCCGAAGTCCTGGAGCTTCCCTGCCAGAAATGCTGAGAATCAAGAGTGCTTTCTTTTCACGCCAGGATGGTTTTCTTGTTAGTGATGAAAGTAGAAAAGTTTTTTGTTGTTCTTGTTTTGTTTTGTTTTGTTTTTAATTGGCAAACTTAAACTCCAAAAAAATTGGGAGCAATTTTCCAGGAAAGATGCATAATTGTCTAATTTACTACATGGGTCTTCAAGCTGTGTTGATAATAGGTTACCCCTTCCCTTAAGTCTGTGTTTAAAAGGTAATTTTCAACTCTTGTGTCTCAATCTATCTTTTACAGGTAATTAGTGATTTTTTTTATTTTCCCTAGAGGTAAGGAAAGAGGGCAAAGCCAGGGCCATTGAGCTGAGTAAATTCTCTCCCTGACCACAGGGCAGAGCTGAGGCTGGGCTGCTGTAACTCTAGCATTTCGCTAGTGGCTTTGTTTTCTTCTGAGGGATGAGGTACTTCCATGGGTCAGGTGAATCTCTAGGATTTGTCCTTAATGCTCACAGCTTTTCTGCTCCTTCAGCTGCTGCCAGCGTTGGGTGGGTTTGAGAAGTGAGCACTTCTCTGCTGTCTCCTTCCTGGAAAACAGCAGCTGTGGAGATTTGGGGGGGGTCCAAAACTTGTCAGTGCCTTACCTTAAGAGCTTTGTGAGAGAACAAAGATATTTTTTTTCTTCTGAATTGAGAAGACTTTTTGGACAGGGAACCTGAATTTATTTTTTACTTCCTTAGCTGAGTCTGTCTCGTACTGTGCTGGGCAAACTACAGGTACCCAACCAGTCATATCAGTGATTGGCCTTTGCAGTGGACAGGGATTTTTTTCAGTTTATTTTCTTTCATTGCTTAGTTGCTGTAGTGATTCTCCCAAGCTGATTCATCCTTGTAACTTAAGAAGTGAATAAGATGGAAGAAAATACTTTGTGTTGCCTTGGGACACGTTGGCCAGCTTGCTGCCCACTAATTGACTCAATTTTTAGCCTCAAACAAAAAAATGCTTATTATTTTGGTTTGATTTTTTTAAGCTAAGGATGTTTGTGAGGTTTAGGTGCTGATTCTATTCTTATTGCTATGGTTTGTGGGTTTTTTTTTCCTTCTCTTATCTTTGTTTTTCCTTCTCTCTTTGCTAGCCTATTTTTCCATAGAACAGATGGGAAACCTGGGAAATATCTAGTTTGGTTACTATAATATATTCTACTGTCTGGACTGATGAATTGTTGATTTTGCATGGCTAGTGATGAACTGATGTAGAAAAGTTAACACAAGTTAATACTAAGTAAAATGGAGAATATATTTTTGCATTGATTTAAAATGATACCTAAATGAAGCAAGCTACTTGTATATGGTATTTAATAATGCTGGGAGTAAAGTTAGAGCTTGAAATATATTTAAGATAAACACATTTATTTAATAATCTCTGGCCTCCAAAAAAACAGGACAAGAGCATGTTTTTATTTGTGGGTGAAACTAAAAACTTTCTAGGATGCTGAACCTGAAAAGAGCACACACATGGGACTCTTTGTGAAACCAACAGTTATCTGTATATAGTTATTATAAATGTGTGATTTATGGGTATGATAAAGGTCCACAACATTTTGCAGAAGTACCTATTATGCACCTGTCATGAATTTTCTGTTTATAGTGCCAATTCCTCACATGATGCTTTGGTCTTTAACACTAATATGGCTGACATCAGTGCTTCATGTTGAAACATTTCCAGTAACACATGGTGTGAGCTACTAGGCATGGTCTCTATACACAACTGCATGCAAGTAATGAGTTCCTGGAGCAATGTAATTTTTTTTTTTTTAAATATTAGCATTTTCTTTCGGTTTTGAAATCAGTCTGATTATTGATCTTTGTTAATAACTAAGTCTAGAGTTTTTCTTGATTAAGTTTTATTTCTGAAAAATTCATTACACTATATAGTGTAGAACACAACAGACTGGGCTAATGCACAGAATCAGAAATCTGCTACAGCTCTACATGCTGTAACACTACTGGTTTAGGTGTTTGGCTACTGTAGGGAATTCTATAACCTTACCAAGAGACATGAAGCTTCCCTAAGCAACACATTGGGAAAGCTAGATGTCTCAGAAATAGGGACTGACAAACCCCACTAATCTCATGATTTATTTGAGCTTTAGTCTCAGGATCAGGTGGTTATCACCAAGCTGCCTCAAACCTGCCAATATGGTTTGGCTAGAGGCTATCCACTGGAGACCATGTAGTTTGATACAACTCTGGGAGGTGGGATTAAAATTCAATCTGTTATCTCTTGCTTTCAACAAACTTCCTTACACTTTTTGGAATTCACTGTCTGGAATTGGTCAGTAAGTAATTCTGCCTTTTAAAAGAAAAAACATAATATTGCAGAAGTCACTCCTTTCAAGAAACAAAATGAATAACAGGCACCCCCCACTCACACAGGCTGAAAGAACTGAGGGGTCCTTTGCTTTATACTTGAAGATAAGATCACTCATCAATATGGATTTGGAAAGGGAAAGTTCAGTCATGATGAGCCTTGGGGTCTTAAACTCATTTTTCTCTTAAAAGACTCTTAATCTCCAGACTAAATTATTCTGGGTCACTGGAATTTTCCAACAATATCTTCAAATTCTGTGGTCCAGAGTTCTTCTTTCTCAGTGTGCTTTTTACTTTAGTCAGTCACCAACCTGTCTCATGGACACTGTTGCAGGTCACAAAGGTGAGGTACTTGCAAAGACCAGGGTTCCCAAAGGCAGTGTCTAGGTCCCTTGTGACTCTCAAAACCTTTATAATGGTCTCTTAAAAGGGCTTTTTATCAGTGATTCTAAAATTAGTTGTGGGTACTGGATTTTAGGTAACTTCAGTTATGTTCATTGTCCCACATGTGGATGTACAGCATTGGGATTCACTACCTTGATGGCTAATTGTTTTTTTTAATTGGAAAAAGGAAAGTGCAGATGGATCTCCAAAATCCTGACTTGAAGTGCTTCAACTTCTCAAGTGGGTCTTGACAGAGCTCTGAGAAACCTGCTTTAATTGAGGATGTCCCTGCTCTCTGCTGGGGGGTTGGACTAGATGACCTCTAGAGGTCCCTTCAAACCCAGACATTTCTATGTTTCTGTGTTATTGATTGAAGTAGAAAGAGTGAAGTTGCCTGAGTGCTGTACTTCTTTCTCTTTCCTCTATCCTTTTCATTTTGAAGGAAGCTGTCAGTTGGTGTGGTAGCTTTGAGAAATTGATATGATAGTGTTGCCAAGACCATGTACCCTAGACTGAATCCCTCCGTACTCCATCTGCCTTTTTTGTTGATTGACTCCAGCATGGTGCAAGCACAAACCAGATGCTGAGTCACTCAGCCTTGTCAAAAGTGAGATCCTCCTCTGTATGAGCAAATGCAAGTCTTAGGTGCCTGAGGAACTTTGATGTGGAAAAGGGATGTACTTCTAAAGGTGATGACAGCTAGGCAGGTGGTCTGAGGATCTCAGTTCTGGATTTGTAAATTCCACTTTAATCCAACTTCTAAATATAGAATCCTTTTGTGGATTTGAGCTTAAGTGATTTCTAGCAGGAAGGACAGTTAAACACTGAAATGGATTTTACATAACAAGGTTGTATAATTTCAATTATCAGATATTTCTTACCTTGTGCTAGACAACTGTCATGATTGATTCATATATAGTGGACCCTGTCTTGGAGTAGGGGATGAATTGGATGGTATCTTGAGGTCCCTTCCAGCACTACTTTCTGTAATCTACACTGAGAATAAAGCATTAGATGTCCTGTGCTGGTCTGCAAGGTGATGGAGACTGTTTTTTTGTGTGTTTTTTAATTAAAAAATGCAAGTTGAAAATCCAGATTTTGAAAATACTGTCTCGGAGCACTATGTACAAGTTATTGCCATAGAATGAATGAAAACTACCCTAACTGCACCCCTTATAAGGAGGAAACTCTCAATAGGTTTGTTTGCTCTTCTTCCTGCAATATGTATTCTTAACTAATTCCTATTGAGTCGATTTCAGTTGTGTCTCACTCAGCTTGCTTACTTACAATTCTATGAAAGAAATCTCATATTTACCAAACAGCTTTGGCCCACAGATTCTTTAGAGTAAGAGTGAAAGTACAAAAAAATTCATCTACCTGGCCTAGAGTACAATTGAAAGGCAAACTGCTGCTAGTGGTCCAGTCAGGGTTAATTAACTTAAAATCTTAAAAATAAATCTTAAAACACCTTCCTCCCATGCCTCCCTTCTGCATGGGATTAATTTAACTTTACCACCTGTTTTCTCTACCTTGCCCAACCTGAGCTGCACGGGGTGTTGGGGATGGGGGTTGTGGTCAGTTCATCACACATTATCTCTGCTGCTTCTTCCTTGTCAAGGGAAGGAGACCTCACACTCTTTCCTGCTCTAGTTTCGGGTCCCTCCCTTGGGAGATGGTTCTCCATGAACTTCTCCAGTGTGTGTTCTTCCCACAGGCTGCAGTTCTTCATTAACTGCTCCAGCGTGGGTCCCTTCCATGGGATGTAGTCTTTCAGGGACAGACTGCTCCAGCATGGGTCCCCTGAAGTCCTGCCAACAAACTTGCTCCAGAGTAGGGTCCTTTCTCTACAGGTCTTTCCAGGAAACTGCTCCAGTGTAGGCTTCCCATGGGGTCATAGCCTCCTTCAGGCATCCACTTGCTCTGGCATGGAGTCCTCCATGGCCTTCAGGTGGATATTTGCTCCACTATTAACCTTCATGGGCTGCAGGGGGACAGCCAGACTCACTATGGTCTTCACTGTGGCTTGCAGGGAAATCCCTGCTCCAGCACCTTAAGCAGCTCCTCTCCCCCTTCTTCCCTGACCTTGGTGTCTGCAGAGCTTTCTCTCACATATTCTCAGTCACCTCTGATTGCAATTGCTATTTCCCCTTCTTAAATATGTTATCACAGAAATGCTACCACTTGTGGCTAATGGGCTTGGACGTGGCCAGGGATAAGTCTGTCTTGGAGCTGGTTGTCATTGGCCCTGTCAAACATAGGTGAAGCTTGTAGCAGCTTCTCGCAGAAGCCTTCCCTGTAGTCCCCCCACTATCAAAACTTTGCTGTGGAAACCCAGTACACTCTCTTCACCCAGAATCACCTTATATACTTCCCCCAGATGTGTTCCTACTTCCCCCAGATGTGTTCCTGAGATATTCAGCTTTCTTGTGTTTTTGCCTTTTTTTTTTTTTTTTAAACAGCCTAGTATTAAATTACTGTCTGCCTGAGAACCTATTTGCTGAATTCCTTCAAAACTTTGATTTAACAAATAGTGATGCTGTGATGGCAAATCCATCATGGAGAGAGTGGAAACAGAAACTTTTCAAGCTGCAATACTAGCTGAGCACTGCTAGCAGAGATTAAAGAAAGCTTTATTTGGACTTTGAAGCTGGGTTTTGTTTTTTTTTTCAGTTGCAATGAAATCCCTTGGGATAGTACAGTCCCTCTTTTCCACAGCACTGCATTATTTTGTGAATTGACAAAGTCTTGCTCTAACTGGATGTGTTTCACTTATGGTATATTATGCTTGAACACACACAAGCCACCTGATTGAATCACAAAATTTTGCGTGCTAACCTTAGAGGTATAAGATTGCCTCCTAAATATCATTTCTGTGATGTATAATTTTCTGGCTAGTCTTTCTCTCCCACCCCTCATCACTGCCTTAGTTGTTAATCTGTCCTAATGCGGAGTGCAAATGCTGGTTTGCTTCTCTCAGGACACTTACTGTTCTACCTTATTGTTCTACCCTATTGTTCTTACTATTCTGTTCTACCTAAATTGTTACCCACTTCCCAGGACTGTATATTATCTCTCTTAGCTGATTACAAAGATTATGCTGGAAATGCTGTGTTCTTTTTGGATAGAAAAGCTAACAAAAATCTGAGGAAGCTGGAGTAGGGGAATAGACTTATCAGTTAGGTCTTCTAGAGAGTCTTCTGACCGATGAAAGATATAGTCCTCTCTATTAATTTTCTCACACTTTGTTTAATCTAATTTTAGCAGCCCCCAAAAGATGTGACTTCTGCCATTACTGTTGCGAGACTATAACAGGTTAATACATCTCACACTGAGGAAGTTTTTCATGATGTTCAGTGTAAATTATTTCACAGATGAAATATACCTTGCTGTCAGGGAGCAGCCTAAATTTTCACTTTCTTAATTTCATCCCATTACTCCTCGTTATATCCCTTGTACCAGTCTAAATAATTCATTACCCTTCTTAATGTTTATATCCTTCAAATATTTATAGGCAGTTATCACATCTCTCTTTAGTCAGAGCTTAGCTGAGCTGTTCATATTTAGACCTTTTAATCTTTCTTCATAAGCAAATCCTTCTACATGAGATTGAGGGCCTGATCCTCAAAGGTATGCAGGTGCCTGTCATTGACTTCAGTGGAATTGTGGCCTACATATTACTACCACTAGGCAGCAGGAGTTTTTTTCTCCTCTCTGAATTACTACTACTTTGTCAGCATTAGATACTGAGGAGCAGAGAACTGAATGTGATATTCCAGGAGCATCCTGGCTAGTCTTATCTGCTTTGCTGTGTTGTTTATCATCTCAGTATGTGCATCCTCCAGATTGTGTTGCACTTCTTGCTAGCATACAGCATTGAAAATTTATTTCTAAGGTACTATTCAGTGATACCCTTATTTTTGCCTTCTGGACATCTGCATTCTAGATTTCTTAGTAGTGAATATTTGACATAAACTTCTTGTTTCCTAAGATGTGTCATCTGTTTTCAGACTTTGGATTCCCTTATAGCATCATTCTCTCTTCACTAGAATTTACAAGATCTCTCAGTTTGTTATTCTGCATGTGAGTATGGGAGTAGATACATTTCTGCTATGTGTATGTAAGAACCAGTACTTATTGTCCATTACCTGAACATAGATAAAAAATTAAGAGGCTCTACTGAACATTAATCTCTATATCACTACATTACGTTGTTTTCCAACTTTATACAATATCATTTATCACTACTCTTGGTTTACAGATTTTTTTCAAGCAGTTTATTGTACATGTAACTTCGCTCATATACAAGCCAATTTGAATTAAGTTTGTAAGACAGAATCCCTATATTAAATGCTATATTAAAATCCAGCTACAATAAATTTAGTGCAGTACATATTTCATTGTTCTGAGTGGCCTCTTTTATGTGT
Organism: Ceryle rudis; assembly: GCA_033439905.1. Classification (NCBI taxonomy): domain Eukaryota; kingdom Metazoa; phylum Chordata; class Aves; order Coraciiformes; family Cerylidae; genus Ceryle; species Ceryle rudis. The sequence goes on from JAAGNO010025047.1 coordinate 29,213, forward strand.
TTCAGGCCTGAGATTTTGTTGGAATCTTCCATTTTTAGCTTGTGCAGTATCAATTATGACTGGTGGTTATGGTTTCTGGGCTATCACCAATTGGAAAAAAGTCTCTTGTTCCAATCAGAAATGGAAATAGTCATCCCATGTTTGCTTGTGTTCAGGCTACACTGAAGTTTTGTGGAATAATGTATGAATTTCTACCATCTCCAAGTTTGAACACAGAGGCCAAGACCTGGAATAAGTCAGAGCTGGACAGATCAGCATACTGGTGGTAATGACTATGTTTTTTGTGGACATGTTAAGAAAGATTTTTCTTTAAGAAACAGAATAAAATATTTTGTAGCTTTCAAAAAAAAAACAAACCCAAACCCAAACACCCGAACAACAACAACAACAACAAAATCCCCTTATATAAAATTACTTCTGGGTTTTATTCTTTTAGTTCTTTTTATCAACATTAATGAAATAGTTAAATATTTTGGAATTAAAATCATATACTATGTCAATGTGTAAAAGAAATCTTTTTTGAGTGGATGAACTTTAAAGAGCCTTGGCTACATCAGAGGTTTTTCTGAGTAAATAGCTTTTGCACAGTTCTACTTCCATTTTACATTTAGCAAACATGAAATCAAATCCTGGAACTTGATAATCTTATTTTAGATGCTATACTCCTGATGCAGAGTGATGCTACGTCTCACCCCCAACACTGCGAAACCAAGCTGTCTCTCCATTGTTTATTTTTCTTTCAGCGTTTGGGTGGTAGATTGGGATTTATTCCCTGAGAGGTCTTGATGCTTGTCAAGTCTGTAAGAAAACAATACAGACTTCAAAATATTACATAGTAGTAGCATCAAACTTGAATCATTTTCCTAAGGCTGACTTAGCTCATTTATGCTATTTTGCTGCGTGACCTTGTTTTATTGCAGGGAGTGCAATTCCCTGTTACATTTTAGTATTCACTACATTGCATTTACCATCTTTCATATCTCACTATTTCACATTTGCTTATTCAAAATGTCATGATACGAATTATGTCATCTACAGCGAAAGTATTTTACTGAAGATGCATTTAGATACTCTACAGAGCTGCTGTGCACTATTTTGAGTCTTTTATGACATTGCCTTTTAAGGGTATTGAATTTCAGTTTCAGCCTTGCAAAAATGTCTTGGTTTTATTTTTCTAAGTTTTCTGTCATCACACAAATTCATCCTTTCTTAACTTATTTCAGCTACTGCTCAAAACGCTGTGTACTTAAGTGGTGCAACTATGCATATGTATGTCCAACTAAAGACACCCATATTCCACATTTTGTTTGCAACCAGTGCCACGTGAGGGACAATTTTAAGTTACAGTATCAAAACAGAACTTCTGACAGTATAAACCCCAGCATTCCTTGGCCATGTTGGTCCATATAACTCTCCTGGGAAATCCTTTTAAGTGTAGGGAAGCCAATTCTGTGTGACCTTTACTGATGCAAAGTGAACAGTACAGAAAGCAAAACTCAGATGCTTCTATGAGAGAGTTAGCACTTAGCTGGGCTGCTTGATGACTTGAACCAGATGGGGATATTCACATCTTGAGAATGATGAACTTTTTTAAAAACAGTAAGCAAAAAGAATAGGAAAGAACTCATATCCCCTAAATATGGATATTAAGTAGTAATAGACCACTTTTTTTACTGTAATTTTACATCTCTGCAAATGTGCAGTGCTGGAGAATCAGGCCCATAGTGTCCTCTGACAGCCTGTAATGAGTTTAAGTACCAAATGAGAGAAAATGTTCAGGACTTAAAGGAAAGAGGAAGGTATCACACTTTTATAACTTCAAAGATTGCTAAGATAAATTTATTGTAAACCCCACTTTATTTCAATGCTGTATTTGAAGCTCTGCAAAAATACTGTAACTTCCCAATATGTCATTAATCAAATGGTCATTTCTTTTCTATGTAGGAACAGAGTATTTTGGGTTTGGTTTCATTGGTTATTTTCTTTTATTGATTTGAGTTCAAAACTTCCAAATTTAACAAAATAGAAATGGCAGGAAGTATTTTTTCTCTTATTAGAATAATAGTGTTAGTGTCTTTTAGTTCTAGAAAATGAATGATGACACCAATTATTGATCCTGTGACAGGTCAAGAACAATATTATAATAATTCATAACAGTCAGCTTAACCTTTTATTAACTTGACGTTTACCTTGTCTGAGAAAGAAAATTAAGTCACCTGCATAACTTTGTGCGTTGATGTTGAAATTCTGAGATGGTTTAGATTACAGTTTGGATATTTATTAAAACAGTAATCTGTCAAATCTTTAATCTGGATCAGTAACACAGGCAGATAGACAGAGTTGAGACAGGCTTTGTTCAATAACTGATGAGAACATTGCTGTTGGGGGAGGGGACTTACCGATTTGAGGTTTTGTATTATTTTTGTTTGGCTTTGTGTTTTCTTTTGCTTTTCTTAAGAAAATGATTCTCCAGAATGTAGCCTGGTTAATGGTGGTTGAATTTCAGTCCCCCCTTCCACTATGCACAAGCATACTTTTTCTTGGCCTTCTCTGGAGAAGCCTAATCTTGTTTTGGTTTTGCTTCAGCAAATACTACTAAAAAGTCAGTTTAATAACATTATGTTCTATATGAAGAAAATCAGATTCTACAAGTGGTGGAGGATTAACTAGTGCAATCTGGAATATTTTCTCACAAAAAGGTACCTTGGTCCCTCTTATCCAGTGGTACCTGATCTCCATATAGTTCTTGTGGGAATGCTGAAGTCTCTCTTCCCTCTATCTCCATCTTTCTGCTAGGAGAGGAGGAGAGCAGCAGGCAAGGTGGGGCAAGTAGTATATCTACATGGAAAACCAAAGAGGGTTATGCAGGCAAGTGCACATATATTTGTGCCCTTGTGGGAAGGACTACAGTTCCTTGAGATCAGCTAAAGGAGCCTTTTAGCAAGAGAGTGCCTACAATACTGAAGTATGAAATTGTTCGAAAAGAACCTTGCCTAGACTTGGGGAAAAACATTTTGGTCAAAACTGTTTTCCATCAAACATGTAGACTCTCTTCTACAGTATTCAGAGCAGTCAGAAAAATAGGACTAATCTTGCTGGTTAACAATGACACACTATTCTTGGTATCAGCCTTTCATCTGAAACAGCAGAAGTTTATGTGGCTGATGTGAAGGTTACAATCCTATTGATGACCAGTCTGATGCCTTAGGATAAATTCTCTCTTAGCTTGCCCTTTTAAAAACCATGGCAACTGCACACACAGAACACCAAGCAAATAAATAAATATACCCCTGTGAAAAGATAGCGAAGCTGCAAAAAAACCCTCCAAATGTGCAAAAGCTAGGAAATGTCAGTATTATTTTGTTAGTACAACTTTGGTGTGCTTCACTACACATGCTCAATATTATAGCCTACATATGTGATTGGTTACTACAGTTCTATCAGGATTTCTGACTTATGTGCAGGATGGGCCTACCTAAAAGAGAAGTGAGGAAAGTTTAACAAAGGACATTATTCCCTATAAGTGCCTTGTCTTGATGTCTGTATTCTTTTAACTGTGTACAGTGAATCAGATAGGCAACTGCAAGGAGAGAAATTATATTTTCTTGGGTTGTATCTTTGAATGTCAGCCTATAGACATGGATTTTCTTCCTCTTATTGACATAGAAATCATGTGTGATGTTAGGTGAGGGATTTCAGATCATTCATTGTCACAGCTGGCAAGTAATTTCCTGCCATTGTTTCCTGCATACCATTTTTGGTATTAAAGATGTGAGCTCTTTCAGCTGTAACTGAATTTCTTGGAGCTGTATTGTGAATGTTTAAGTGATGGTGTGAAGTACTGGGCACACCAGAAAAAAAAAATCCAGTGCCCAATTGCCAAGTCTAAAGTCAGAGAACTTTTGACCTTAGTAAATTTGTATCCCTGTTGACCATTTGCAGAAAGGAGGGAATGGTTCTTGCTCACCTTCAAGCTGTGAATGTTAACTTCCATTCAGGTGCTGTTGTGGAGTGTGCCATAGAAAAGACATGGGAAAATTAATAATTCTGTTTCAGGAATAGAGTTTGAGTCAAAAGTCATATACTGCATACTGTGAAGATACATCACAGCAATGAATGACTGCTCAGCCATTCCTCATACTGACCAAAATGCGTATTCTGCAGAAATATTAAAGGCCGCCATCATTGAGACTTGTAGAAGAAAAGTTAAGCAACAGGAAATGGAATAACTTACATATAGCCATATTTATTGCCACCTAACTATATTTCAAAACATTTTGGTAATTTCCTTGCAACCCTTGTCCTTACAATTTTTTTACAGATGATGGAAGAAGCCATGCTGTGTTGTCTAGACAACTCTAAGGCTTCTTGTAAACTGTAACTGAGACCACAATAAAGAGAAGTTCTCAATTTCTAGACATGCAAATTTGATGCAGTGACAGAATTAGACAAATGAAACATTATGGATTAGCAGAACCTAGTCCTGGGTACTCCCCAGGGATCACTGAAGGTTTGCTACTACACTATTTCAGCTAAAGCTAGCAAACCTTTTCATGGAAAAGTTCATTTTGGTATTCAGAGATGTTTTGCAGAGTTATTGTGAAAAATGGATGGAAACATAAGATTATTTTTCTTTTAAATTTTTTTTTTTTTTTGCTTACCTCCATAATGATAAATCCACCACTAAAATTGCATGATGAACAAAAAGAACTTTTGGAACTGTACGTGTAGCAGGGTTTAAGACCTCGTATGACCTGCTCACACAAGTACTTTTCCACATGGCTTTGCATATCTCTGAGCACCTACATCTTCTCTGAGAGAAAAATTATCATCATCCTCTAAAGTCAGGAGCATTCAGGACTTAATTAGTTCTCTTCTATGGTAAGAAATATCAAACAGGCAAATTTCAGCCAGAAACAATTGGAATTAATTTCCTATGCAATGCAGTTTCTTCCATACCTGTTCACTCTGCTCTAGGATCTTCCAATGGTGACAGCTTATCAGCGGAGTATCACCAGATTATCACCAGCTCTGGCTAATTAAACACTGTATGGAATGTTTCAGCTATGCTCAGCCCGTAGTATCCTTACTATTACAGAGCAGCTTTTTACTCTGTAAGCATTGCTGCTGAGTTTGGTCAGCATCCTCATACTCTGTAAGGCACTCTGTGTTTGGGTCAACAGCAGCCCAGATGGTTCTATCCTGTTAAAGACCAGAATGTTCACTGATTCTTCCCCATGTTTTGGTAACCTTGGGCATTATTTAAACAGCAGCAACAACAACAAAAAGTGAAGTGTTTCTCTGAAGCAAATTGTGCTTTTTAACTTTCCTAAGCTTGGCAAACATGTTTTATTCATGGCATATTACTAAAGGAAGGGAGAAAGGGCCAGAGGCATAACAACAAATTAATGCAGTAGTATCTTTTGGCATGGGTTTATATTCACTGAAGATTCAGTGCCTTGGAAAGGTGGCCTTTTGGGATGTTGGTTATTAGACAAAGCAAATTCATGCACAATTATGTTTCTCAGATGGTTTAAATTTCTTCAATTGATATTACAAGATCTTAATCAGTACAGATCTGCAGACAGATAATCTTGGCTTTGGCCAAATGATGACTGGGGAAAGAATGTCAATGTCTAGGAATATCACAATTTTTGGAATCTTTTGTATGGGAATTAGGTACCAAGAATAAGGGTTTGATACCTACTCTGTTGCTTAGTGGCTTATCTTCCTAAGCAATGAAACCCACAGCTAACCCTTTTGAGCACTCCTGTCTCATGACATATGCTCAATGCTGCTGCTTTGATCCATGATATTTTGGGTTTTGATTTCTTCCTTCCTCTGTCCCCCTGCCCATCATCAGCAAAGAGCTGTTTTGCTGAACTTAGAGGTGTGCTGAACTATTGAGCTGCTGTCTATTGTTGGTTATCCCAATTCCTAGGAGGGAAAATCTTACTTAGAACACTCCTTTTGTTCCTTTTGGTGTCTTATCTCAGATAAAGCAATCATTAGTAGTGGTGTGAACCTCTTTGGAACTTCCCTGTGAATGTATTGGGAAATACATATAAATACATTACAGCCACATGCATAATATAAATCTAATCTCCAAGCGACTAAATCCCGGGGCTACCTCCTGCATCCCTTAGGGTGGGAAGCCTTGTAAGCTAATTAGTGATAGCACATAAGCCTCAGCCCTGAAGGACATTATTCATTTTATTACTTGTGCTGTGCTAAATAAGGGAGGATGCTGCTGGTTAATAAAGTGCATGGAAGCAGAAGAAAAACTTGGCAACAGAAGAAAGTTTCAGTAATGCTCTGACATCATACTACAAGGCCATCCTGCAGTCACATGTTACATGACTCTGGTCAGCCCATAGTTGAATAGATTTGAGAAATAACAAGACAAACTTTGATTGATTGATAGATAGAGAGATAGATATGTAATAATTCAAACTGCCTCCATGGGGCTCAGTGGAATTCTCAAGGGCTTGTGCTATGGCTACCCACTGGCTTTGAGACCAAGTGCCACAGTACATTGAAAAAAAAATGGTATCTTCCATGACTTGGTAATCTAGGTAATAAAATATCAATTTAATGTTTTCCTGAAAATGCATTCCTGAAAACATGTAGTGTAGTTACACAGGTATTCATAATTTTTATTCCTTTATCAAAACATATAAGCAGGGATTAAAAAAGTAGCTTTCATTTTTCTCGTGTACATTGGCCCTTCAAATCTGTCATGCTTATTTTTCCACTAGGATGCTGTTTGGACTTTTCCTTTCCTTACACCTTCATGGTATGACTTCTGGTTACCTTTCATTTTGTAAGGTTTATTTTCCCAGATGCTCCCTGAGCAGTAAGGTCTTAGAGAATAACCATTGTTTCAGATGTGAGTACAAAATGATTAAAGACAAGGGCATTTATTACTGAGTTTCTTTTCTGTACCACCACAAAATTATTTGGTGTGATTTTTCCACAGTCTTTAGAAAGATTGTTCACAATGTTTGCCTGCCTTTGCAAACTGAGACATAAGAATGGCTACTGCATTTTAACAGCAGTCCTTGGTTACAATTGCTTTTATTTTTATACCCGAAAGTTTTCACATTTTGATGGGATCCAGAATCACCCTGGAAAAAGTGACAGAGTAGCAGCCTATGTAAGAATATCCTTGTTTAGGTATAAAATGTAAGTGTGCAAGAAAAGTCAGAACTAGTCACCACCTGTGTAACCTCACATTTTATCTGAAAGAAGGAACTCTGACAGTGGGGAGGAAACCTCAGCTCTCAGTCACTCCTCAGCAAAGAGGCTCCAAAACAATATTCAGTATAAGGAATCACCTGAAATCATCTCCTTGTTTGATCATTGATATGTTAATTATAACACGAGCACTGAGGGTTAGAAATGAACAAGTGACTCAAATAGAATAAAGATTTGGTTGCACTACCAGCTTCCTCAGATATTTGGCTTTTATTCTGTATATCTTTTTGATTGGTTAATCTCTGTATGTAGCAACATTGTCCCCTTCCCTCTCCTCCCCAAGATCCGTGTGGCTGCCTTGTTGTATACCTTTGCATTCTGCTGGGGCTTCAGCATCATTAGAAGCTAGCTTCTGGAGATTTTTCTTAAAATGCAGTGGAATAATGAAATAACATTTGTGAATGGGGGAGGGGAAAATGGGATCCACAGCAGAGAGAGATGTTCTAAAATATAGAAATTAGAAGTAAATTATTCAAAAGCCGTAGTATTTCTATGGCGCTGTGACCTTTTCTCCTGCTGGGGCTTTTCTTAGTGAAGCCTAAATATAACAAGAGGTGTGCGATACAAAATAACAAAGCCCAGACAAAATGTTCACTAGTGAGATGAAAAACTAGGCTTAGAGATTAACTTTCTCTTTGAAACCCCTTTTGTCTTACAGAAATAACTAACAGCACAGGCTCAGTGGCCCTTACCCTTACTGAAACTGAATGAGTTAGAACACATCAGGGAACCACAGTAACTTACCAAGCACACCTGTGTCAATACAAATTAGCCACTAATTACTACAAAACACTGATTTTCTATATCAAAAGTTGTGTGGGAATTCAGTTTACTCATGCCCCTTGTGTATGTAATGATGTCTCAATTACTTATGTTGTGTATGTGTGTTTATATACAAATAGCATACATTTATTCCAGTATTTGTTAGTAATTCATTTGTAAGATGGTCATTATACCCACTCTTGTGTCAGTATTCAACTAATATTCCAATAAGGGGCCTATGAGGTGTTGCTCTGTGTCAGTTACAGATGTAAAGCCAAGAGCTTGGATATGTCAAATGCAGTGGGACTCTTATGCTACAAGAAATGCTGCCCTCGATATTTTACTTTTTTTTTTGTTTTTTTTTTTTTTTGTAGTAAGAAGGCTCCAAAGCCCAGTGTTGTGGGAAATTTCAAGTGGGATGCTTTCACTCTCTCTCAAAGGCAGGATCTTTGGGCTGTCCTTGAACAAGTCAGTACAGAGAGTACATCCTCACCCCATCCACCCAGTGTAACAGACAGGAAAAAGTAGTAATGATGGGAGAGGTTTACTTTCCCAAACTTCCAGCACTGCTCACAGCATAAGCCTGTGATTAGGCACAGCCGCATTTGTCCAGTCCTCAATCCCCTAAAGCTGATCTATACATATACTAGGGTTTACAGAGTTTTCCCAGGCCCTGTATTACATCATGTTGCTATATCCATTTGAACGCCCTCATGATGAAAGATTTTTTGAAAGATTTCTTAATGCAAAGTTATATAAGAGGCTGAACAGCCCACATGAAGATGGTGAGATTTTCTAGATGTTGGGTATGACCCAATATGCTGTCTGGGGTCAATAGCTAAGGAAGCTGATTTGATTTTGACTTGAGATCACTGTGGGGGTGATTTCAGTACTATGGCGTTCTGAGAACTAGAGACACATTTTGACTCTTTTATTGTATATTGGAAAAGTCTGGTATTGTTATTGAGAAAGGTACATAATAATCTAAACTTTTTTCAGCAACAGAAGCAACAGTTTTGGTAGGATATGGAAGAGGGCTGGTGTCTGTTCTGTGCTCAGGAGAAAACTGCTAAAATTACTGGGTTTCTATGGGTCTGAAATTTGCTTGGACTTGGTTGCAAAATCTGACACACAGTCTAAATTCCTGAACAGCAACCAATTTTGAAATAAACATTCCACCTTATTAAACGGAAACTAATGGGCACATGTACAGATGTTTTCATTTTCCTTAACTGCCATAGGGCCTATAAAATGCTTTTAGTCCCATTTTGTAGTACATATGGGAGCAAAATAATTCTATATACAAAATGTCAACAGTAACATATTTGTTGAGTACATGTTCCTTGACTAGGTGAGAGAAATTAGGGGTTTGTATATTATTATGGAATGTTAGGATTTAGTTATAAAATTAAGGTTGAGCTAAGGCCCTAGTAGGTGGATTGAATGTGTATTCCCAGCCATGCCTCCTCCCCCACACAGCCACAGTCAAATCCTTAACAAATTGTTCTTTTCTAACACATGATCATTTATGTTTCAGAGTCTCTAAAATTCAGTTTTACATGATGTCTGTATTTGCTTTGTTGCTGCTTGAAATTAGATGATTAAAAAAATATCTCCATATGCAGGTCCCTTAACGTTTTTGAATAGTTTTTAATTAAAAATATATTCACATTATTAATTTCATATGAATGATTGTACAGTGACGGACAGCTGGGGGGGGCTCTGAGCTTGCCTGTACTCCATTAAGACTGTATGACTTGTAATTAGAAATGATCTAATGCCAAAGCTGATCTTTCCCAAGTCTGAGTGTGTTCAGAGAGGATGACTGTTTTAATTAAGCATAGAGTGGCCAGTAGCAAAGTTCAGGTCTTCTACAAAGTGTAGCAGTATACAGCTCAGCAAAATACATAAAATAGACTTGTTTCTATAGCCTTACCACAGGGATTTATGTGATCTTAAGCAGGTTTTGAATTTAGTGGGTCCTAAATTTATACTTAGATTTTAAATTCCTTTTTTTACTGACTTTTGACATTAGATTTGCAGCATTAGTTGTACTCATTTGTATTTAACAGAATTGTAAATGAGGTGATGTTGAATTTTTTTCCTAGGATTTAATAATGTTCAGTCTTTTCACAATCTTTTCTCTTGAGTACATGCTTATTCCTGTTTCTCTTCAGATGAATGCCATTATAATAAACCCTTTTGTTTACACCCTCTCTTCCATTCCAGGAAGCATTCAAATGTATTCAGCCTACAGTAGAGAGGGACATATTAATCTGTCACTCAAGTGCAGTCATATCTGAGGTGAAACTTGGCAGCATTTATTACATTAAAGTACTGCTGATAGTCTGATCATTTTTTAATTTTTATTTTTTGTAAACAAGGTGAAGCTTCACCATAAATCAAGAACTACCTTTTGCCTTTCTCTCTCTTCCTATGATTCCTTATACTGGAACCAAAGTGGTTCTCTGTTCTTTGACAGGGCTTATTTTTGAAAGGAGACTTTGAGTTAATGGTGAACATGTCATTTTGAACTTCAGCAAAGAATCTAGTCTGCCATTAAGTTTGTGCTACTGGGAGACAAGAAAGGGGGAGCAAAGATGCCAGACAGTGCAGAGCTTATTGTGTTCCTCATGGCTGGAGGTGACATGACATTCTCTCATCATTTGACAATGAATTTAAAAATATTTGTCTGAGCTAAAAGCCACCACCGTACAGATTTCTCACTATGCTGCAAGATTTAGGCCACTGAGGCTATTATTTTATTAAGGTGTCTGAGAGAAACAGTCCTTTGTAAACAGCCCTTGTCTTTGGAAAAGACCTTTTTCTACTCCTACGTTTTATTTTTTTTTGTGCATTGATGACAAAGCGGGCATTAAATCTGGGTAGAGATAATGTCAAGTGATAAATTCTTTTGCTCCTGACCTCATAAATCAACTGGCAGAACTGTACACTTCTTGGTGTAACAGTGTGCCATTTTTAATTTGTTACAACTGCAGTGCAAACTAATTTTATCACCTTAATGCTTGCTTTCTGCTACAGTTTGCAAAGCAACTCCAGGTTAAAAGCAATACAATAAGTGGCTATATTTATTGGCCTTGTACCAACAACTGACAACAAGAAAATCATAATTGATGCTCGTATTAGTGTTGCTACATCTAGATATTAGTGAAAAAAAAAAAACCAGCTGCATTTTTAGTATGATTTGTACCAATTCATAAATGCTGTTTATTAATATCTAGTTTGATTGTCAAAAGGCCCTTGCTGATATTTAGGGAAGAGAGGCAGAGAAATCTCAAATTTTAGAAGACCCAGTTTACCCAGGGCAAAGAAATCTGACTTTCAATTGACATTTCCAAAGGTCTATATGATTCCATCCTGTTGAGGAGTTTGAGGAAGAAATTCTCAGTGGTCTGTTTGCAGAATTCTTCTCTCATTTTTCCATTAGTATTTGGAAGGGGCCAATGACAGTGACCAACAGAGAGAAAGAATATTTCTTTTCTGTATATGAGGAGCTCAAAAGATGCCTCTGCTGATCTTGTCAACTTGCTTCTGACTTCTGAAAACATCTTATGATATTCTTACTTTTTTACAGGAGCTCCTTCCTCTCAGGTCTCGGACCTGTTGTGCTGGTTGATGCATGGCCAGTAGGGTTAGATGTAAGAATGGATCATGGGGATGTCCTGAAGTCCAGTGCGGGAGAATGGCCAAAGAAGCAGTGATTAACAGGAAAGTCAGGCATCCATTGCAAGAAAGAATAAACTTTAAATCAGATGAAAAGCCAAAAATAAAGAAAAAACAGAAAGGGGAGAGATTAATATTTCACCCTTGCCACATTTATTCCTTGCATTCTTAGGAAAAGGTCTGCTGTAGATTTTCTTCAAATTCACCTCTTGTAAAAACACTACAGGAAACTGTGTCTTCCTGCAAGAAAACCAGAGCAGGAGGGAGAGAGAAATGAAGTCTGGCAACAGAGGAATGATAAGCTTTGAGAAGCACGGGAGAGTCAAAAATATAGAGCTACAAAAGAGTGAAATTCAGCAGTCTGTGAGTCTTTAAGAATCACATGTTCTTGTGAAGAATCTGGCAAGATTATATGAATAAATAGGTAAATAATTCCCTTCAGATGTGGAGGAAAGGCACAAAGAGAGTGATGGCCTCGAACTAAGGTGGAGAGAGTCAGTTTTGAGGAAAGGAATTTGAGGCAAATCCCCAAATGACCCATTGCTGTGAGGCAAGAATACTCAATAAGCTCCCTATGTCAAACCATAAAAATTAGCACATGGACAAACTTCTGTAAGCAGTTATATAAGTATTATCTTCTTTGAAACTGATATTAGCTCTAACATGTGCTTATAGGTTGTGAATATCTTCCTATGATTTACTACTGATGTGAATTAGCAATGAAGCACAACCTGTTATATTAACAAAACACTAGGGTGATGTCCCACTTCTGTCTTTGGGGATAACTTTCTGCTTACAAAAAGATCAGGGCTAAGATATCATCTGTGTGTGCACAGCTATTGTGAGCTTGGTTGCATGAGTGGAAAAAGTCGTGCCTTTGTTAAGGCCCTGAGTATTTAGCACTCATAGGGGCTATATGATGAGCTCTAGGTGGAAAATAGTTGGTTAAACAGAGCCTGTGGCTCCCCACTGAGGCTGCAGTGCAACTCAAGGGCTTTTAGCAAAGAGGCCAGAGCCTGCCCTTTAGTGACTACAGGGTGAGTCTATGCAACCCTCTAGGATTTTTGCGTCCTGCTATGGTCTGTACTTCATTGTATAACTCTCTATAT
>JAAGNO010025048.1:0-14136 GCA_033439905.1 Ceryle rudis
CAGAGAGGTTGTGGAGTCTCCTTCTCTGGAGATTTTCAAAACCCGCCTGGATGTGTTCCTGTGTGACCTGTGCTAGACTGTATGATCCTGCTCTAGCAGGGGGGTTGGACTCAAAGATGTCCAAGGTCCCTTCCAACCCCTGACACCCTGTGATACCTATGATACCTTATGTACCAGGTGCAGCAGGGATTACAACAATGAGAAATAAAACCAAGAACATGCTGAGAAGAACTTCAAACAGTGTTCAAGTGCACTAGAATAAGCTAAAATACTATTGTCAGGCTCATAGTGGTTTATATGTTTTCCTTTCTGGCAGCCCCACTACCCTCCAAGGAGCTGCTATTTCTTATCTCCTGACTCCTGCCTCAGTTAGCTTTTTTACCTACATAGCAGTCACAGAGTTTACACTACAGCAGATGGAGCAACAGTTGTCTCACTAGTAGACAAATATTAAATCAGCTCAGACTAAGACATGTCCTGAGATCCTGCTCTGTCATAGAATCACAGAATCCCAGCACGGTAGGGGTTGGAAGAGACCTCTGGACATCACTGAGTCCAACCCCCCCTGCTAAAGCAGAGTTGACCCGGATCACGTCTAGGCAGGTTTGGAATCTCTCCAGAGAAGGAGACTCCACAACCTCTCTGGGCAGCCTGGGTCAGGCTCTTACACCCTCACAGCAAAGAATTTTCTCCTTATGTTCAGATGGAACTCTTGTGTTCCAATTTGTGCCCATTGCCCCTTGTCCTTTCGTACCACAGAAAAGAGTCTGGCCCCATCCTCTTGACCACCACCCTTTAGCTATTGATCAGCATTGATCAGATCCTCTCTCAGTCTTCTCCAGGCTAAACAGCCTCAGGTTTCTCAGCCTTTTTTTTTTGTAAGAGAAGTGCTCCATTCGCCTCAGCATCTTTGTAGCTCTGCTCTGGACTCACTCCAATTGACTGTCAGGTCAGTTCAAAGCTATGGCCTTTTGCTTGTATTGGCTACATCACAAATTTTATGCTCAATTAACACCCTTTCCTTCTAAGGAAAGGAAAAAGTAGATGTGGTTAAATTAGAATGGGTTCAAATCTACATTTTTTGAACATTACTTGAACTTTGACACTACCTCCCTGTGAGATAGTTATTAGGTTGGCGCCAGCTAGTGTAGAGATGAGAAATAGTGCTGGACTTCTTTCAAGTCTGTGGTACAGATGAAATGAAGGAAAAATACTTTGTCTTAGTTGCTATATAAAAGACATCCAAGAGAATTTTTCTGAAAATAAGGAATTATGTAATATACCAAATTTCCTTGTTTTAGTCACAAAGAGGTGACATGAAGAGATTAGTACAACTCCAGAAGAATCAAATCTTAGAAGACAAAGTGCTTGAAGGAAATTTATCCTATGGCAAGACACAGGTGATGATGAGAGGGGTAGAAAAAAAGAAATGTTATATTCCACATTGGATGAAAATTGAAATATCACAGAATTTCAGGGGGAAAAAAGGTACCTGCACATCTGCTCATCTTTCTTAGGCTTCTCCCTAAACAAAATTTACTGCAGCTTTATTTTACTTTTTTATTACCACAGCAAAATTTACCAGATTTACAGGTTATTTCACAGATCCTTGTAACAGGGACTCTTCCCTTTAGAGGCACTGCATGGTGCCAGAGGATGCACTCAAGTCAGGCGTAGCATAGTCATTTCCATATGGAAATGTGCATTGTTTATATCTCAAGCAGTGTAGTTAGAAGTCAGAGTTCACAAAAGGTCAGAGGGAAGAAAGTTTTTAATGCTACTGAAATGCGATGGGTTTGGAGCTCATAATTTGTAGACACCTGAGCTGACAGCTCTTAGTCTCTTGTGGGGACAAGCAGATACTACAATTGTCCAACTATATGTCTTCATTTTCTTTTGCCCTGTGCAAGATTAGCAAACACCCTGCTGGCAAAACCTTTCTTCTCACTGTAAATGTGTTAGAGATTCCTGGAGATTTTCCTCATCACTTCAACATTTTCTTGATGTCAAGGTTTTTTTGTTTCTTACTCTTGTCCATGCACCTTTTCATTTTCTCTTGTTTCACTGCCAACATTTGGACTGCACCCAAGTGACTATACTAAGGCAATATCTTCACGCTCACTAATGATAACTTCGTGCTTCCTGTTACACCTCTGAGAGTGACACAAAATCCATCAAGAAGATGGATTCTGAACTCACTGGTGGCTTGCTCCTTATCTGCTTTAAATAGGGATGTGCCATTACCACATGTCCTGTTCATCTGTGCCTTGATTTGAACATCTTAATTTCAATCCTGTGCCTTGAGGCATAGGTAAAATGTAGTGGTTGGGATTCAGGATCCTCCACATGGAGGTCAATTTGTGATGCCACCTGGCTACCAAGAGTTTTCCACTCAAGGAGAGCTGTGGTCTCATGCGGTCCTGTGGTATATCTCCAAGTGGATATCTTGAACTTACGCAGTTATCACAAGTGGTCCTAGCTACTACTCTGACAGCATCTGGATTTTTCCTGCAGTATCCTGGACATTAGGAAGTTCTTTACTATGAGGGTGGAGGAACACTGCGACAGATTGCCCAGTGAGGTGGTTGAGGTCCCACTCCTGAAGACATTCAAGGTCAGGCTTGATGAGGCTTTGAGCCACCTGATCTAGTTGAGGATGATCCTGCTTAGTGCAGGGGAGTTTGACTAGATGAACTTTGGAGGTCCTTTCCAACCCTGGGCATTCTATGATTCTATGATCCTAGGGAACCTCCTTGGACATCTAACTGAAAATACTCTTTGAGTCATACCTAGCTCTGTGGCAGAAGGAAACAAAATGGCAGTATTATTACAAGAGAAGCAGACAGTGCTTTTTGACTTGAAGTAACCTTGGTGTAAAAAAAGTCCAGCAGAGTCTCTTTATAATTATTAATAAAATAGGTTAGATTACCAGAGTCCTTAAGAGGTGCCTTCTCAGGTATCTCAAGGGTCTTAGGGGAATGAGTCACGATTCAGACTCTCATGAAAACAACTGGTCAAAACCTGCATTTTTACTCAATCAGATCCCTTATTAGTTTGTCAAAATCTGTTCTCATCCTCCTGTTAGAGAACACACCTTGTATACAGGCTATATGCTGCCATATTTTATATGCTATTCCTCCCTAGGTGCAGGACCTGACACTTGCCTTTGTTGAACTTCATGAAGTTCCTCTCTGTCCAACTTTCCAGCCTGTCCAGGTCAGTGTCCAGACCAATGATATTCACTGTCAGGCAATGTTAGTGTTATTATGTGGCTCTTGTCTTCTGGCAAGCATGTCTCTGCTCAGGACTGAAACAGCAAGTTCCATAGTGAAAACTGATGTCTGAAAAATTGTGTCCTCATTTTTCCCCCTGTGTTGGATGATTGTTAAGATAAAAGGGAAATAACAATAATTATGTGGCATTAAAAAGCTGTTTCTGGAACTGCACTAGATGGACAATGCTTTTAACCTGATGTCAGGTCATCAGGGCTATTTTGCCATCATATCAGTTCTCACTGATTCTAGTGGCTATAACCTTGAATAAGACCTCTTGGGGGAAGGTTGTAAGGTAACAGAATTTAGCTCACCGTGGACAATTTCCTTCACTGATTGCAGACAACTACTACAAAAAGGTTACTTCACAAGATTTTGACATTTTTTTTTCCAGATCTTTTCTTGTAATGGTTGCTTTTGTCATGTAATTAGCTCAACCTTCTTTGAGCAGTACAGCAAATAATGGTCATGAAATAAAAAATGCCGGGTAGCAAACTACAAAAAAAAATCAGGCTTCTGCATCCAACCTCTAGTGTATTGAATCAGACACAAAACAAATACTTTCTCACCCTCTAGGCTCTAATTGGTTTCTTTTAATGAGTTCAAGAGTGCTGGCTTGCACATTTTCTGGGAAACCATTCTGGCAGAGATGGTTTGTGTCTGCCTTTCAGAGATGAATGTTTGAGTATTCAAAGAACTGTCTGAGCTGACCTGTGCTGAATTCCACAAAAATATTTCTTGGTGAAGGAAGGGCAGTGAGTGGTGCAGAAAAACAGAATCACAGAATTATTTAGATTGGAAAAGACCTTTAAGATTATCAAGTGCAAAATGTTAACCCAACACTGCCAAGTCCGCCACTAAACTATGCCTCTAAGCACCGCATCTACACCTTAAGTAAGTTTTAAATCTTAAATCTCTCCACAGATGGTGACTCCACCACTTCCCTGGGCTCCTGTTCCAGTGCTTGACAACCTTTCAAGGAATACATTTTTCCTAATATCCAACCTAAACCTTCCCTGGTGCAACTTGAGGCCATTTTCTCTTGTGGAGAAGAGATCCACACCCAGCTCACTGCAACTGAAGTTAACCAAATTTTCTGTTAGTCCACTCGTTATCTCTCACCCTCTGAAATATTTATATTTTTCCTTTGATGAGTTGCTGTTACCATAAATTCCAGTTAGTTGTGGGACTAATTTATATTGACTTGGATAGGAACTGATTGCAGGTTGCGAGTTTTCTAAATCACGTTTGGTGTAGCTAAGAGCAAAAGTTACTTCCATTCATGCAGCTCTTGTGAAAAAAAGCTTTGTCAATGTTTAGCAAAATAACAATGTGCGTTGCAATGGCTCAGGCAGGACACACTTAGAGGATGCAGTCAGACTGCAATTACAAACTAAACCAAAACTTCTGAAGCAGATCAAATTTTGACTGATGTTCTGAGTTTACAAAAGCACTGGATTGTGGCCAACTGCTGGTAACAGTTACAAAGCACCTGTGTGTGTAATCCAGGACTTGCCTGCATTCTGCAATTTATCCTGGTACAAACACACCGCAGTCAAATGGGAATGTGATAAAATTGACACTGCTTACTGCTCAAAGTATAGCCCTAAAACCTCTAATTAGTAAGATAAGCTGTTCTCAGCAGAATGATTCAGACTTGAATAGCTGTGGGTGTTCTTAATTGTATCTGACACTGGGCTCTAATTTTTTTTACTCAGATTTATAAAGAAAGCCAAGATGACTCTCTCTGCTTTTAGAGATGAAGGTATAATTGCTGATGTGGTGACAAGCAGCAAAACTAACCTACAGCATAATATGAGCACGGTTATGGCATTTTCACGATGAACATGCTGATCAAGTTTCCCTCAGATGTATTTGCTAGAATTTCACATAATCGCAATAAAAGTGAACAGTGAACAATTGTTTATTGAAAGTGAATATTTTCCTCAGCTTTAAATGTGTCACACTGCTTTTCTAGGTTTCATTAAAAAATGAAAAGCTAGCTTCTTTATTGATATGAATATGTAGCAAAAAGGGGAGGAAAAATACTAAGAAAGTCAACCCCCCTCCCATACAGCTAATAACTTATTCCACTCTCTCGCATACTGTTTTCAGTATGTTTGGACATTATCCCTGTTTTTGTTGTTGTTCTTGTTTTTTTAATTGATTTTTTTGTTGTCCTTTATTTGGAAGCTGTCTTTGAGAATGGTACTGACTTGATGACAAGGCAGCACTTTTCAATATATTGTCATTGTCATACATTACTGATCTTTTTTATTTCTCTTACATGCATTACCAACAAATGTTCTGATCAAGAACAGAAAATGAGAAAGTTATTTGATCAAAGGTGTTTTAGAGTCTGGACAAGTTTTCATGGAGACCTAACCCACTAACACTTAGGGCATTTATTTTTCCCATATGGTGATAGGAAATCTGTTATATAACTTTTTTAAAAGACCTTCATAAGAAAACCAGATTTTCTTTAATCATTCCTACTCTTAAAAAGATTGCTCACTGAAGATGCATCCTATTATTTCACCAAGAATAACTCTCTTAAAGCACTAATCTAGGGAACTTTGTCTTAATCCAATTTAATTAGGATTAACATATTTATTTAGATTTATTTCCAGTCATTTATTTAGCTAGTATTTATTTGCATTATTTAGATATTAACTATTTCTAAATTACTTGAAATCAAATTTATAATCCAGATTCATATGTAATTTACCATCAAATGGAGACAAGAAATAGACATAACAGAGTGGAAGGCTTTTATCCAGAATGAGCCTGCCTATCTTTTTGTTTGTTTGTTTGTTTGTTTGTTTGTTTCCTTCCAGATGTGAATCCACTGAATTCAGTGGAAATGCTGAATTCAGTGAATTTGCTCTTGATTTATATTGCTGTGATGGAGGGAGGCAATTCAAAGATGTGCAGAACATAAATAAAGACAGCAATACAAGTGAAGGGGCTGCAAGTCTCTCTTTGAATAGCAGATGTAGAATTAAAAAAATGCTTACTCTTGAAGATCTTAAGGATATTAAGATTTATCACTTTTCTCAGCATTAGTGTTGTCACTTCTGTTTTATATTCTGTTTTCTTTGAGATGACTGCAGTTGTTAAAAGAGAAAAGACAATCAAGTTCAGCTCTATGAGTCTAGTCTCTGAAGTCAGAGGAACTGCATAGATTTACCATGGGCAAGTCTCTAACCCACACTAATTTCCTGAATTGATAATCAGATAATTTAATATTTTCGAGCAGACTTTAAAATTTTATTAGGTTTCCATGCTAAAAAAATCAATGTTGCGTTTCAAATATCTTCAAAGATCTGCATTATTTGACTCATATCTTTCCCATGGATGACACTAATATATAGACCTCCAAACGAACATATCCTGAGACATTTGTTTAATAGGATTTATAGCACGACTTACATTCTTCCTAATCCCTATTATTAGTTGTTTAGGAATTCTTATAATGTTATAACAATGAAAATACATTAAAATCCAACCTTTTGCTTTGGTACTTATTATTGTGTACATGCTTTAGAGATTGAAATTATGAAAGGCTAGTCTTTTTCCTCTCCCATGACAGCTGAGTTGCATTCACCCAAATGATGTTTCTGAAGCATGCTCTGGGCTCTCAGAGCTGCCCAGAAACCTTTCTGGGTACTCCATTGTGATCAAACACACTGTTGAACTGTGACAATGTTCTATGCTGTTCTCATGGCCTATGCCAACTATTTCCCAAACAAATCACAGGTGCAGTTAGGCTATAAAACCCACTTTTTCCCAAGGTGCTTATGGGTATGCATGTGCCAGTTTGCTACAGTGTCTGGGAGTGATCATAGACTCACAGAATGGTGAGGGTTGGAAAGGACCTCTAGAGACCATCTTTTCTAACCCCCCTGCCCCAGCAGGGTCGCCCAGGATTGCATTGTCTAAGTGGGTTTGGAATCTCTCACAACTTTTCAACAGCCAGAAATTGCAGATAAAACATATGACCTTGCAGGTGCCCTCTACTGTCCTTGTAAACCTTTAGTTGTCATTTTTTGTTGCTATTTTTTATTAACATTCTTAGCCTGTGCCAGAATCTGAGATCAGCCCTTTCTCTAATTGAGGTGACATTTCTCTTCTAAACTTGATTTCACATACAGATGAAGAGTAAATTAAGGGAAGCACAGAGATACTGACAACACAGAAAATCATTAGTTTCCTTGAAGCCTACCCAGCTTCAATGTCATTGTGAAGTGGCAGTGAAAGCTGTATAATTTCAAGTGTATATACCCATGATCTATTTCAAACAGAAGTTTTTAGTCTATGTTTTCTAGGAGAATAGGAAATAGTACTTGCTTTTGAAAAAAAAAAAATAGAAAAAGAAGAAAAATATTTTTGCTTAATTTAATGTGTTACTCATAAATCTAAAGAAAAAAAATACCATCAGTATGAAGAAGAAAAATAAAAGAACAGAAAATATTATGAATTCTAAAAATAGAGAAAGAAATATATTCTCTGAGTACACTCTATAGTAGTGATCTTTATCAATCTGAGTAGTCTGCTGGGTCTATATCATATGACACAACACTTGACAAGAACAGGCAATTTACTTTTCAGCAATTTTAACTTAAATCATGTTATTGATTTAATTTTAAATTCTCATTATATGCATTTTGTCCCCCGAAGAGATTAAAATCTGTGAGTCTTGTGGATGTATGCTTTGTTCTCCATGTGAATCACAGCTGTTCAGACCTTATTTTCAACACAAAATTTAATGGTACTTTAATCATGAAACTGCATACAGTTTAAATAAGTTTAAAGGTTAAACTTTAAAGTTTAAAGGCTTTTTTCCTTTGGTATTGCTTTGAATATATACTTTTATCAATCAGTGAAAGTTTTCTTGTGAAACATGTCCGTTGCTTTCGTGATTTTATTTATCTTTGAAAGACTTTGAATAATTATTACTTAAAGCTGAAATACATTGTCCTAGGATGATGCTGTAGCATCCTGTAAGAACTGTATTTAAGTTAACTTGTTCCCAAGTCTCCCCTCTGGCACAGGTTTTTTTGACCAGGTTATATTCCAATGTGAGGTATTTTGGCCAGGGACTTCTGTAATATATTGCTTTTTCTCATCGGTGGAGAGGACTGTTGTCTCCTTGGGGGTATATTCTGACAGGTAGAACTGACCAAAATAGAAATGGAGTAAAAAGTACCTGAATTATTCTTATGGGATAAGTGGAGCAGGGTTCCCCAATGACACGGGAAATGTGGGTAGTTTTCAATGGAATAATTTACATCTACCTGGATGCAGTGCCTATTTCCTAGGCAACTCTTCCTGGTAATTTTCTGTGCCAACAGCCAAGGTCAATTTTGGTTAAATCAAAGGCCTTTCCTCTTCCTACAGCTCTTCCTTTTTATCAGAATTCCTTCCATTGCCCAGAATATTTACATCTTCCCCTTGATTTTTACTTTTTATTCAGAGATGTTTATAACTCCCATGTTACTTTGTTGATTTATGTAATGATTTACATAGATGTTTTCAATTTAGTTTCCCCTTCCTCTAAATTTCTATGGATCTCTACCTCTTTTAGTCAGCTGTACCTATATGCAGAAAATGTTGGTCCTTCCCTTATCAATCATTCTTGGGGTGCAATTGCATTTCTCATCACCTATAACATCCTCACCTCTCACTTTCACCCAAAGGATCACCAAAGAGTCCAACTGGCTACCGTACACCCAGCACCTAATGCTGAAAATGTCCAAATAAATCCAATTAGACCGATAATTTCTTCTGAGTGCCATAGTCATGTCCTTGCTTGTTTCTTTTATGTCATGAAAGCAGCTTCCTAAAATGTAATAAGAGGCAGCCTTCTCTGAGGCTGGCTTGCTTATATGACACTATGATACTTCAAATATTTTCTCTCCATGGCTAGATTGAAATGTTTCATCTTTGCAGCATGCTTCTCTTGGTTCTATCGATTTTCTGTACTCTGACTGTTCATAAGTAATTTAAAAGTTTCTGTCCTCTAATGTCAATCATCAGCCACCCTGTGCTCATCTCTCACCTCTCACACTCTGAAGTGAATGACTCATGGGTATATTCTCATGACAGCTTTCAAGTGAACAGGGACAACTTGTAGCATTAGCAAGATATCTGAATGGGAGCTGAAGGACCTACGAGAGCCTCAGGTATCAGAATCTCTCTTTCTGTGACTACACTTCAAAGTCTTCCCCCCTTCCTCAGTGTTGAGACCTCAGCTGCTCACTTCTCCTGCTGCACTGTTCAAATACTTCAGTCCTTTCAAAGGTCACCAAAACCTCCCATTGCAGAGGTCCAGTCTCCACAAACTGCTTGTCTTAAGGTCTCCTGGATTGCAGAAGTTCCTTCATACTTCCAAGATACCTTCCTATTTTCTTCTCATCTTCTCCTCCACCTGCAAAATCTAGAAATCTTATTATGTGACTTTAGCCTACCAACTAGAACATGACTGCTTTGTCTTATAATGAATGCTTGAAAGATGAGTTAGGCAAACCAGGCCTGGAAAGCCCTGTAGTCTTAAAGAAGTTATGCTGGGCAAAACATACACACATAGTCCTCTCAAGTCAGTTGTTGAAGACATACATAAGATCCATTATAAAATGTAGTAAATACCTACACTGAGACAAGGAAAAAAAAAAAAAAAAGTGCTATTGAAGTTTATTTGGAAAATATATAGATAGAATAATTTAAAATCTTGCATAGGATAAATAAAAATCTAAACATGAGGATTAAGTGATGATGAGAATAAAACAACTGAAACCTAACACACAGCACAGAATAAATGATGACACAAATCCTCAGTTGGGAGAAACATGAGTAAAGCTCTTTAGACATTGATGTAACTCTGATTTCTAGAACCTCAGGCTGAAACATGGTGAAACTTTTCCTTTATATGTAGTGCTCCTTTAGGGGTGGAAGATTTTATTAAAGGTAAATTGCTTAATTCCAGAGAGTTATTTTGAATTATAGTAGTGTGACATATGATTCTTGAAAAAACATTTTACTTTCTCAACACTCAAGTGAAGAAAAAATATGTATTTATAGTTCACTATTGCCCTCTTGTGGAATGAAATAAAAACAAAGATATGAAACAAAATCCATACCAAGTGGTTACTCGGAACCCAGTTCAGAAGCCTTCATTCATCCTGTGCCTTACTTAAAAAGTAGTGTTTGTGGAGCTGGGTCCCATTCAGTACAAACAAGGGGATGAGTATTTGGTCCTGTATTAACAGCTTTGCTTTTGTGCATTACTGAAAGTTACTGTCTCTTGTCTTTATGAATGATCTGGATGAGGGATCAAGGACACGCTTAGTAAGTTTACAGATGACACCAAGTTAGGTGGGTGTTTTGATCTGCTTGAGGGTAGGAGGTTCTGCAGAGGGATCTGGACAGGTTGGATCGATGGGCCGAGGCCAGTGGTATGAGGTTCAACAAGGCCAAGTGCCAGTCCTGCACTTGGGTCACAACAACCCCAGGCAACCCTACAGGTTTGGGGAGGAGTGGCTGGAAAGCTGCCCAGTGGAAAAGCCCCTGGAGGTGCTGTTTAACAGCTGGCTGAAGATGATCCAGTGTGTGCCCAGGTGGCCACATAGACCACCAGCATCCCGGCCTGTATTGGTACTAGTGTGGCCAGCAGGACTAGGGAAGGGATATTCAGCACTGGTGAGGCCACACCTCGAATACTGAGTTCAGTTCTAGGACCCTCACTACAAGAAGGATGTTGAGGTGCTGGAGCAAGTTCAGAGTAGGGCAAGGAAGCAGGTGAAGGGTCTAGAGCACAAGTCTCATGAGAAGCAGCTGAGGGACCTGGGGTTGTTTAGGCAGAAGAAAAGGAGACTCGGGGGACACACCTTCTTGCTGTCAACAACTCCTTGAAAATAGGTTGTAGTGAGGTGGTTGTCAGTCTCTTCTGCCATGTAACAAGTGATGGGACAAGAAGAAATGGCCTCAAGTTGTGCCAGGGGAGGTTTGGGTTGAACATTAGAAAAAATTTCTTCCCTGGTTGTCAAGAATTGGAACAAGTTACCCAGGGAAGAGGTGGAATCACCAACCGCGGAGATATTCAAAAGACATGTAGATGGTTTAGTGGTGATGTCGCAGTGCTGGGTTAGAGGTTGGACTTGATGATCTTAAAGGTCTTTTTCAACCTAAATGATTCTATGATTCTATATATTGCTACAACAGTTCAGCCTGGAGGAGAGACTTTGTGAGCAACAAAAATTCAACTCCACACTGCTGTTTTAGATAGACACTAGTCATTGACTAGCCATGCACTGAAACTGGTCAAATATTCCAACATTTTAAAGCAAAAGAAACTGCCTTTGGCTGAGGATTGAGCCTGTTGAGGGTCACCAAATTTTCTAGAATTTAATATATGCTTTTGTAATTCAGTTTCTCTAGGCTGCAGCTGCAACTGCAGATATGTCTTCCCTTAATGAAAAAGGTTCAGTAATAGCTGGTTCTGATTACAATTGCCCCGTTGTCTCTCATTAATTTTTATTATTGGAAATGTTTAGAAAGAATATTTTTCTCAGGGAAAAAGCAATAAACATACTTTGAGGACAGTTAATTTTTTGGTGAAAGATTAATTAGAAGTGCTTGAGAAAAACGAACTGATGTATGAAAAACCTGCCTTTTGAAAACAGGTTGATAAAGCTCAGTCCTAAATATTTACTCAAGAGAAGGGTAAAAATAGCTTGGCCACTCTCCCCCGGTAGGTATATGGAAACAGATTTCGGCTGGCATATGGCCACTTGATACAGTGGAAAAAAATGTAAAGAAGTTCTATAGAGGGAAGTTGAAAACAGGAATATGGGATATTCAGTCTGGAATAAGAGCAGTTTTCTAGCAATTAAGGCAACAGTTAGCACTTTATCCCAGGGCATTGTGAGCTCTAACTTCTAATCCTCGTGAGATAAATTTGACCAGGTGTTTCCATAGCATTAGTCAAGAGTCAGTGAGAAATCTTCTAAACCTTCTAACCAGAGAATTTTATGCTGTCTCATCACTTTTGTACACCTCTTCTGTTAGTTTCCTCCAGAAACATTATCAAAAGAAGTCCTTTATTCTGTTTATACAATATTCATTTGTTTCTAAAGTTTATGTGTTTCTAATACTTAGAAAGAAAGCAAAATAGAGAATGTAGGTATTACTGTACTGGTCAGCTGACTATGTTGGATGTCACTGGATTGAGAATATTCACTGACTATGGCCATATCTTCAGGACAACTGTAATATATTACCCAGTGTTGCAATCATCAGTGAAGGTACGGAGTGTTCCTTGTGCCTCAATTGACTCCTATGGTATCTGTAAGCATAAATAACTACACTTCTTTCCTCTCAAAGCTCCTGCTGAGACCTTCTTGTGCATTCACAAAGGTCAATTTTCTCCTTACAAAAGATTTTGTTTGGTGCTTGGACACTGGGGAAACTGGATTCTGTCTTTTGCAGGCAGGTGACTAATTTATAGCTCAAGCTGCAAGAGGAATAGCCATGACTGTCATGCACATTGCATACAGGGTGATTTCTATATGC
The DNA here is from genome assembly GCA_033439905.1 of Ceryle rudis. NCBI lineage: Eukaryota > Metazoa > Chordata > Aves > Coraciiformes > Cerylidae > Ceryle > Ceryle rudis. The sequence continues at coordinate 12,843 of JAAGNO010025048.1, forward strand.
ATTTTCACAATCAGCTTGGCATCCTAGCAGTGGAAACTTCCTAACAGTCTGCTCTGAGTTAAAAAAACAACCCAAAACAATAAACCCAAGGCAAAACCTGTGAGATTTGGTTTTAATAATTACCCTTCGCTTCAACTATTTGTGCTATGCTCTTTTTGAAGAGATGATTACCTATAGAGATGCTTAGTGCTGTAGCTGATTTCAAGCCTAATTATGCAGTGCAGTATGAATTCCCAAGGATTAGAGAGGAAGCATTGTGGTTATTTTTGACATTTTAAAGGAAAAAAAAAATGTAGTCAGTTATGATATACCACAATAAGGATAAGGCCTTTGGGAAGGAAAATACTGAGAGGACGCAGAGTGGCACAGAATCACATCTGGTCTGTAAGAAAAAGGCTGGACGGGTCATCTGTACAGCAAGGAGATTCCTGAAGCCTGCAATAACTACACTCCTGTGTTTGCAGGCTCTGGCTGCTATTTCTTGCCATGCCTTATGACCACTGACAACATCCAATTTGCTACTTACAATATCGAAACATCTGAAAAATACTTCACTTGTTTAAATGTGGAGACTTTGTGGTAATACGGTTCATCATTTGCTGATAAGAACTGGCAAGACCAATGAGAGCAGCAGTTGATGTAGTTTCTAGAATTGCAAGACTCAAGACTAGTATTTGATATTGGATCAAATTAGAAAGAAATAGTTTGTCCTCTCAGTACTTACTGAGCAGTAGTATACTGCTGGAGTCTGCAGAAAATGCAGTTTTAGAAGTCCTGACATTTCTGAACTTAATCATCCTGTAGCAGGTTATTAGGAAGTGCCAGTGTGAAGTGCCTGAAGTGCAAGTGTGATATAAAACCTGCATTGGCATATTTTGATCACTTACTGTGTTAAAATCATATAATATTTAGGATTAAAAAGACCGCATACCCTCCAGATTTCTCATTTAATTCAGAACCTGAATGAAGGAAAGGAGAGGCTTTCATGTATCTGAAGTGAAATACCTAAATGGATAGCAGATATTAGTTATCCATGATAGTTTCTGGTTATGATATTTGGCATAGAGGCGATGACCTCAGGAAACCATAGTCTGTGATCTTTGGAAACATACGCAGTCATCTTTCAGGCTGGATGGTATTTAGCATTTTCCAGTGGGTGATGTAGAAATGAAAATAAAAAGCACTATAGATAAACTAGAAAGTGTTAAAAAAAATTAAATTATAAATATCAAGAAAACTTCTCTGCTAGTTTTATCCATTACTTATTAGCCAAATGTAGATAGAACAAATATGC
>JAAGNO010025049.1:0-14787 GCA_033439905.1 Ceryle rudis
GAGGCGCCGGGAGGGGCGGCGGCGGAGGAGGAGGGCGCCCTCTGCTGGCCGCGGGAGGCGCGGCGCGACGGGCGCCTTCAGGCTCCGTCCCGGGCTGGCGGGGCGGCGGCGGTCGGTCGGTCGGTCTGGTTCCTTTCTCCGTCTTCACGCCTTCATTTCGCCGGCAGAACCACGCGGGTGGTTTATACAGACCTATATGAAAGATATTTATTTATGTATTTATTAATTTAAGCTCCGTTTAGTTTTGGTGGCGTGTTTCAGATTTATTTGCCTGGGTAGCTCCTGGTAGCATCAGGAGAAAATATGCCCCGAGACCTCGCAGAGAAAGGTGAAATTAAGCGAGCTGAAGTACCCAATCTGAATTCCTGTATTGCCAAAGATAAATTTTGTGGAACTTTGAAAATGCTTCTTTTTCTTTCATTTCTGTAAAAGAAAAGATGCAATAACTCATCTTTCCTAGAAAAATAGGGATACTTTGTTATTTTAACTTATTTAAATGTGTTCTGACACTTATACAGCCTCAGAAAACTTTTGTTTCTGTTTCCACAGAAAGAAACGGCATGCAAAGTGGAAGGAAACCCAAAACTGCTCTTTTAACAAAAAAGTCTTGGCTTTCTGCCTCTTTCACATGTTTTCTTTTTGCTTCATAATGGGAGGAGCAGGATGGTCTGAATCATTGAGGCAAAATTTTGGCTGAAGATAAGATGAAAGAAGACTTGAAAATACATCGATACTTGATGACTATTAATTCATACGCACCTTTGACAAACAGAAAGGCATAGTGGTTAAAAGCACTGCAGTTTCAGCGAAAGGAGCTAATGGAGGATCAATGTTGATTTATTTTTTTATTAATTTTATTTCTGCCCACTCTCACATGAGTCCCAAAAGAGAAAGATGGAAAGAGTGTGTAAGCAAATTGAGATAAGGGGAAGTCTGAAGACAGTAATTTCAGTTTTGGAGTCTGTTTTCCAAGTGCTGTAAATTCATTATTTCTTCAAATGCAACATGTTGTTTTGAATAAATTATATTGGTTTGTGATCAGTAGGATTTTTGGCAGCTCTAAAAGTAGAATTTGACCTGATTGAAAGCTTTCTAAAAAAGTAGATGTATGACTCCAATTCCCATTCTCAAGTCAAGTTTTTCAAGTTATTAAGAGATGGTGTTTCAGTCGCTTCCTGTGCATTGTTAACCTGTGTTTCATATGCATATCTTAGCCTAATTTTAGTATTTATGCTGTAATATTGTGGATAAGAAAAGTGTGAACAGACAAGTCACCTGAGAATTAAGTTTCAACAGACTTTTTATTTCCCTGTTGATTACAAGTATTACTGAGGTTACAAGTAATCTGAGTATCTGTGAGAATGCACAGGACACGCTAAGTCTTTTCTCCTAAAAATATGCCTTAAGGTGTTTCTTTTTCTACTAACTGGATCAAAGTTTGACATCTGAACATTGTGTTTTGTTAGGAAATGCATGCCTGGGGAAGAGGAGCTGCCTAATGGATCATGGCTCAGATGTTCGTGGGGCATACTTTATTTCTAGCGTTAATGATGTTTGCCATCTTCACTTCTGAAGAATCTGTAAGCAATTACTCTGATTGGGTGACATTCATAGAAAATGTAGATCAGTATGAAAAGCAGCACCTTGAAGGTCTTAGTGCTGAGCCAAAGCTGAAGAAGCCAGTTCTTCATCCAAGCTTGTATTTCAACGCTGAAGATGTTCAGGCACTGAGGCAGAAGGCTCATTCCAGCCATTCCCATCTGTTTAGAGCCATCAGAAGTGCGGTAACGGTTATGCTATCCAACCCGTTGTACTACCTACCTCCACCCAAGCACGCTGATTTTGCTGCAAAGTGGAATGAGATTTATGGTAACAATCTGCCACCTCTAGCATTTTATTGTTTGCTATGCCCCGAAGATAAAGCTGCATTTGATTTTGCCCTAGAATATATGGATAGAATGGCTGGCTACAAAAACTGGTTGGTTGAGAATGCACCTGGAGATGAAGTGCCACTTGGTCACTCCCTAACAGGATTTGCCACTGCTTTTGACTTCTTGTATAATTCTCTGGGAAATGAGAGAAGGCAAAAATACCTGGAGAAGATATGGTCTGTAAGTGAGGAAATGTATGAGTACTCAAAGGTTCGTTCCTGGGGCAAGCAGCTTCTCCATAATCACCAAGCCACCAATATGCTTGCTTTGCTTATAGGGGCTTTAGTTGCAGGGGTGGACAAAGGATCTCAGGCAAATATTTGGAAACACACTGTTGTTGATGTGATGGAGAAAACAATGTTTCTGCTCAATCACATTGTAGACGGGTCTCTGGATGAGGGAGTAGCTTATGGGAGTTACACGGCCAAGTCAGTAACCCAGTATGTTTTCCTGGCACAGCGCCACTTTGGTATTAACAACTTGGGAAATAACTGGCTCAAAATGCACTTTTGGTTTTACTATTCCACCCTATTACCAGGTTTTCAGAGGACTGTGGGCATAGCAGATTCAAATTACAACTGGTTTTATGGTCCTGAGAGCCAACTGGTTTTCTTGGATAAGTTTATCATGAAGAACGGAGCTGGCAACTGGCTGGCACAGCAGATTAGAAAACACAGACCCAAGGATGGGCCAATGGTGCCATCCACTGCACAGCGGTGGAGCACACTACACACTGAATTTATCTGGTACGCTGCTGAAATCACTCCTCAGCCACCTCCTGACTACGGTTCTGCTAAGATGCATGTGTTTCCTAACTGGGGAGTTGTTACTTATGGGGCTGGATTGCCAAGCAGTCAGACAAACACCTTTGTGTCCTTTAAGTCTGGAAAACTTGGTGGACGTGCAGTCTACGATATTGTTCACTTTCAACCATATACCTGGATTGATGGGTGGAGAAGTTTCAATCCAGGCCATGAACATCCTGATCAGAACTCTTTTACTTTTGCTCCCAATGGACAGGTATTTGTTTCTGAGGCTCTTTATGGACCTAAACTCAGCCACCTGAACAACGTCTTGGTCTTTGCTCCATCTCCTACGAGCCAGTGCAACCAGCCTTGGGAGGGACAGCTTGGTGAGTGTGCCCAGTGGCTGAAGTGGATTGGTGATGAGGTTGGAGACTCAACTGGAGAAATTATAACAGCTTCCCAGGCTGGAGACATGATGTTTGTGAGTGGTGAGGCGGTATCTGCTTACACATCAGCAATGAAATTGAAAAGTGTGTATCGTGTTTTGCTGCTCTTAAATTCTCAGACCTTGTTAGTAGTAGACCATATCGAGAAGGAGGAAGACTCTCCTGTTGATTCTGTCAGTGCCTTTTTTCATAATCTTGACATCGATTTTAAATACATACCCTATAAATTTAAGAGCAAATACAATGGAGCTATGATGGATGTGTGGGATGCCCACTACAAGATGTTTTGGTTTGATCATCATGGGAGTAGTCCTGTTGCTAGGATACAGGAGGCAGAACAAGCTGCTGAATTCAAAAAGCGATGGACTCAGTTTGTAAATGTTACCTTTCCAATGAAAAACACACTTACAAGGATTGTTTACCTTTTCTATGGCCCATATGTCAATGTTTCTAACTGTAGACTGATAGATAATGCAAAATCTGGATTTCAGATTTCACTCAGCATCAACAACACTGAAAATACCATCTCTGTTGTGACTGAATATCAGAATTTAAAGACAAGGTTTGATTACTTGGGATTTGGTGGTTTTGCCAAAGTAGTTCATGAAAACAAAGTGACTAAGTTTGGTCTAGGTACTGAATCCGTGAAAAAACAGATAAAAAATAGTAGAGTGGTTTTCCCATTTGGATTCAAAGTGAACATAATTGCAGGGTTAATTTTGGGTGTTAGTTTGGTCATACTGGCTTTTCAGTGGCGGTTTTACATATCCTTTGGTAAAATGTTGCGCTGGATCCTGATATTGGTTGTCACACTGTGGCTTATTGAACTGGTGGATGTGTGGAGCATGTGTACTCAGCCCATCTGTGCAAAGTTGAGCAGTGACATGACAAGGCTAGAACACAATAACGGCAATAAAGCCAAACAATTAGAAGGAAACCCTGTTGTTTTGCCAGATGTTATCATTACTTCACTTCCAGCTTCTGGTGCAGAAATTTTAAAACAGCTGTTTTTCAATAGCAGTGACTTCTTATATGTCAGGATACCTACACCCTATCTCGAAATTCCCGAGACTGAATTTGAAATTGATTCCTTTGTAGATCCATGTGAATGGAAGGTTTCTGATGTCCAGAATGGTCATTTTCATCTTATCCAAGGGTGGCTCCAGTCTCTCGTTCGAGGCACAAAGTTACATTTACAAAACATTCATTTATATGAAGCCAGCAGAAGTAAAATTGCTCAGCATTCTGTCATAAGCAAAGACAAAAGGAAACGATCCAAAAAGAGAGAATCACTGTCAGAGCAAAGAAGCAGGGCAAGAGGGAGTCAAGATAAAGATGCTGAATATATAAGGGAACTGAGAAGACATCTTGTCTATTATCCTAATGCACGACCTGTGCTTAGTTTAAGTAGTGGGAGCTGGACATTAAAACTTCCCTTCTTTCAGGAAATCCTGGGACCATCAATGAGAGCATTATATGTAGTAAGGGACCCTCGGGCGTGGATCTTTTCAATGCTGTACAAAAATAAGCCAAGCCTTTACTCCTTGAAAAATATTCCACAACACTTGGCTGCAATGTTTAAAGGGGAGAATGGTAAAGGAAAATGTAATTTAAATGAAGGCTATGCCTTTGAATATGAATCGTTAAGAAAAGAACTTTCAAATTCTAATTCAAATGCTGTTTCTCTGTTGTCCTATTTATGGCTAGCAAACACAGCAGCAGCACTGAGAATCAATGGGGACTTGCTGCCAACAAATTATCAACTGGTCAAGTTTGAAGATATTGTGAGCTTTCCTCAGAAGACGGCTGAAAGAATTTTTACCTTTCTTGGTATTCCTCTTCCTCCTTCTAGCTTAAACCAAATATTATTTGCCACCTCCACCAGTCTTTTCTATCTTCCTTATGAAGGGGAAATTTCACCAACTAGCATTCATGCCTGGAAAGAAAATATGCCCAGTGAAGAGATCAGACAGATTGAAGATATCTGTTGTTCTCTAATGGACCACTTAGGATACCCAAAGTTTATAGAATAAATGCTGCCGGTCAGCAGAAATTTGCACTAATGATTTCTGACTCCAAATTTATGGATAATTATTAGAGAAGTTTGTTTATTCTTGTAAAATGTGTACAGTCGGCTACTTTCAGAGAGATTATTTTAAGAAAAAGATAGTTGTTCCTGCAACTGTGGGTTGTTGGGTGGTTGTTTTGGGTTTTGTTTTGCTTGGTTTAAAAAAACCCTTGTAACTACTTTTGCTGCCTTTCACAAAAAGTTTTGTGAACCTTTGAAGAACTACCATCTGAGAACTCTATAGCTCAGGGGATTAGTAATAGAATACGGAGCTTTTCACTTCTAGCTCTCCAATGTGACTCTGGCCCAAGTGGTTAGTTCCTGAAAGTACTTACCATCTGATGATTGTGTGATGGTGTATATGAAATTAAACTGGTTAAACTGGCCCAGTTCCCAATGGTGATTTATCCCAATACCTGTACAGGTTAAACCTTGTACGGGTTTACTTACAAACTCTGTTTGTGTCTCACTGGTCACTGTAATGGTGCAAAATAAACAGAAGCTGAGATTTAAGGCTGTTCAGCATCCCTTCGTCGTGAGGAAACAGTCAGAACATTTGAGTGAATCGAGTTCCTTCTTTACAGTCACAGCAGACAGGCCCAGGACTGGAATGGACGTGGATATTGAGTATCATTATAGGATGTGGTTTCTTCAGCTCAGAGATGCGGCACTTAAATTGAGTTTTGTGCTTTGATGAAAAAGAAGATTTCATTCTCTGTGCCTGACAATGTGGTGCCCTTTGCAAGCCTGAAGTAAACTATCCAAAGAAAAAGAAATGGGACAAAATGTAAGAAAGCAACAAGATCTCCCAAATGAGCAGTTAGATTTGGAGATTTAGTGTAGTTTTGACCTGCCTCAACCTAACTTAATTATGAAGGTTGTTAACATCTTGGCTCCTTTGCACTACTTAATCCTGTACCTCTTGTCTAAGGGGTTCTGCAAGGATTTTCTCTTTTTGAGTGAGAATCTTCCATCCTTCTTTGTTGTAACACATTTCTCTGCTAATTCTTGTGCATAATTTCACTGAGACCAGTGCAAATATTTGATGTCATTGTCAATGGCTTATTGTTGATGTCTGCATAAAATGGCAATCTGAGATTTAGATGATTTTAAATAAATCTCCAGGTCTGTGTTGCTGAGGGAATTTTTGCTTTTCTGTATAATGAATTTCTGAAAGATAACCATTGCTAACCTCAGGTCTTCTTTCAGAGAGGAGAAAAATCTGAAAATCACCTGTCCCTCAGCCACCTCACATTTGAGTGATGTTTCCCTGCAGTAAACATTTTCCAGAGCTGACTGATTTTTATCATGATTGGTGTTTCTTTAACATGATGCTGTAATATGATATTGGTTTGGAAACAGATAGGCTTGATAGAATAGATGTATCTTTGTCACAGCTCATTTTCTTCCTGAGTCGCACTCTTGCACATGCCCATTAAGAAAAGAATTTCCCATTTCCCAATTTAACTTGCTCAGCATTCTTTGTTAATGCATGCATATTGTAAATGTCTGCAGATGTGTAAATCAGATCACAAAGAGACATCTGTTTCCTTTACCATCTGTTTTTTATTACAAATGGAATTGTCTTGAAATACGCTTCCGTTGGTTTGTGGGAGCTGGGATCAGTTTTGGCTTATAATATTGAAATATGCGTGTAATTACTGTTTATTTGGGTGGTAAGCTTTAGACAATGTCAAAAGTGCAGTGAGTTTCTTCATACAGATGACAGGTACCCTTGCTGATTTTTAATATAAAGGAGTTTTTGCCTTTCCTTCCAATCTTACGATTATGTCCTTCTCTTACCCCTCTGTCTTGTCCCTCCCATATGTACATTTCACATCTTCTGTAGCACATTGTGATATTACATTACGACCTAGATAAAAGTAGGTCTTTCTTGGACAGTCATTACTATGTCAAAATAGGTCTCTAGCACAATAAAGCTATTGATATTTTGCAGTCTCGCTAACCATAACTTAGCTGTTATTTACTATCAGTAGTTGTTTTTCCCCCTTCAGTCCTAGGTTTTACCCCTGGCTAGGGGAAATGCCTTACTAAAGGAAATTATAGAATCATAGAATGGCTTAGGCTGGAAAGGGCCTTAGAGATCACCTAATCCAACCTTCCTGCCATGGGCAAGGATGCCTCTCAATAAATACTAAACAAGTTAAAATCCACTGACATGTTAGTGAAACTTTGATTTCTAAGTATCATTCTCTCAAATTGGCTTCTCTCTGAAGCTATTTTTGATCTTTTGTCAAAAAAAAAAAAAAAAGAATAAAATTATTGATGTCTGTACATTCTGTATTTGACAGAATAAGTTTTAGCATTTGCCTTCTATTTCCAGGATTTATACAGAACAAATGAAAAGGCTTTTTCTCTGTCAGAGGTTTTAGGACAGTTGAAGGTAAGAATTAAGACTGTGTATTTGTGGAAGTAGAAAGAGACCTTTAAATCCCCTCCTGAAAATGTTGTGTGGAACACCACAGTAGCCTATAAACCAACGTTTTGTTTGTTTTTGAGGAGTTAGGGTGGACAAAATTGTCTGTCAGGAGCATCATCCGTGCTGCTTTTGGAATACAGGTTATTCCATGCACTCATATTCATAATAGCATCATTGCTGTTGTTAATTAGATGCAAGATTTAGGAGCTATTTCTTTTCTGTACTGTACTTTTCCAGTTTCAGGAATGCATAATCTATTGTTCAGCGTTCATTGCTTTGTGTACTTCTTACATAGATGTAAAAAGGGAGAAGAGAACTTTGTTCTTTATTTTTAGACCTCGTTGTAAGGGTAAGTGCATTATAATCATTATGCTAAGAATATATAAGAGGAAAAGCAGTGTCTTTGAAGACAACAGAGTAGAAACTCCTCAGGTATGGGAAGTCTCCAATTTTTGTTTAAGTTTAGATGCTAAGTTACATGACCACTTGACCAAAGTTAGTACCAGACTGGAGGTATCCCAGCTATGGAGCTGAATGACCTTGTGTTTAGATTGTGACCTTCTACCTGTATGAACAGCAACCCAAGAGACAGCAGAAAGCAGCAGAAAGCTGATTAAACATTCATATGTTTAATGAGAATGCCCCCTAAAAGGTTAAGATCTAGGACTTTGTAGAATAAATTTCATTGGCACCATCCATAAAATGACAGTTGTGGTATGGAGAAGAAGGAAAGATTTGGAGGCCTGGTGATAAAAAAATAAAAATAATCTTACTGTTCTCTATTAAAGTATAAATTCCAATTTTATGTCTGTGCTGATCTTAAGTCAAATAGGTCATTAAATAGAATTTATTCTTTTTTCTTATTCAAATGTTCCCATTGAGGCTAGTGTGGCTTCATGTATGAAGAATAGGAGTGCAATTTTATAATATGAAACAATTTTGCAGGTGTGCAGAGTTATCGTCAAAATTCTCTTCTGTCACTAGCATCCAGAGGAAAAATGGTCACTAGATAGATACAGACATTAACCTCCCCTTTCTCCACATGGTAATGCTTAAGACTGTCAGTAAAATTTGAGAGTTGTTAGACCTTTTTGAAAAGCATGTCTGTTTAGGTTCATTGTATTGAAAAGTGTTCTGACACTTTCAGCTACCTGACGTAAAGATGCTCATGAAAACTAGTCTCGGTACTTTATCTGATAAACTTTGTTTTCTTTTTCTCCCTGTGTTAAATGTCGATAATTATTTGTAATATATTGTAGATTGAACTGTCCAATTATGAGGCAGCTAAGATTTTTATATATTTTTAAATGCTTATATCTCTGAATCATATTTGGAAGCCTAAGCAAAATAAACACAGAGGAAAACATTTTAGTTATTTACTTTGTAACTAAGTAACATTGGCCCTGGGGAGATGCACGTGGGCCTTAACATTGAGAGTTGTAGAAAACTGCATGAAGCTGTATCTAAGCACACCTAAATGCCTCTGTTGTTCCCAGAAGACTTTTTCCAAGAGCTGTATCAGTATCACGGTCAGATTGGTTCCTTTCACCCTCTGAGCATGCAGTTGACATGCAGTCCTTGTCGAATTTATATTTGAACAGTTAATTTGCCAGATTCAGAGTTTAATTTCTTTACAAGATCCTCTATTATATATAAAATATATGGCACAACTAATTTGACAGTGTAATATTACTCTGATAGTGTTAGAATGCAAATCAAATTAAAAACACACTTCAGGTTTTATGAAGTTATTGGTAACTGATTTGTAAAACTGCAATCATGGATCAGATTTTTTTTTTAGCCGTAAATCAGTTTCCCTTGGTGTTGAAAGTTGGTGATGTAACTGTTACAGGACTCCTGGCTCCTCCTGACAGTCAATTAGTTCCATTATTAGTGTTAGAGACACTATTTATTTGATGAACATGAACATATATAATCTGGACTATAATATCGCATTTGCTGAAAACATTTGAAATGCACAGTCCAAGACTGAGGTTACAAATATTTTACCTTAATATTTCTGTAAGTTATAAAAATTAGCCCCTTTGTGAGTGGCCCATATGTTGTGTTCCATATGTTGGAATATTTTATAAATAGAAACTGTGATATTTATTTAAATGTCTTAGAAGTAATTTATTAAAATGATTTCTTTTTAACTAAATGTGAAATTATTTTCTTCAAGAGGACAGGTACTGCATGTTAGCACTTCTCTGATCAGGACATCATAAGCTTTCCTTCCTGTCTCTGTAGTCCTTTTTAACTTTGGTTCAGACTAAAACTTTTGTTTAAATCTCATCATATTTGTGCTGTTTTCCGAATGAGGTGTCTGTCTGGATACTCTTATAAATTTCATTGTATTTCAGTGTGGAATATCATGGACTACAAGTCATGGATCAAATCCCTAAATTGAGAGCTGTTCAGAATTGGGCCGTAAGTGGCACGATGCCTTGCTGACCACGGTGAATGTTGTGCCGTTGACTTCAGCAGGACTAAAATACTATCATCTACTATAGTTAAACTATTATCCTCTACTTAGTCTGAATATTCCAGACCGGCAGAAATTACAGGAAGTAAATACCTCAAATGATCATGAAAGATTACTGTTCTTGTTATTTGATGAAAAAATGAAATGCATTTTAATAATATGAAAAATATAAATCGCTTTGTAACCCTAATCAAAGCGACCTGCAGGCTGTCTGATAAATTTATAAACTCATAAAGGGAGATGTAGAAACAAATATTCAAAGTAACGTACAAAGCACAGTTTCAGATGTCAGGACTTTGATTTTCTTTAGTGAGGAGAAGTTTTCTGATACATGATCTACACTGTTCTCATAGAGGATGTGAAGGGGTAATCTTGTGCTGTCTCCAAAGATACTTAATAATGGGAAAGTGCTGTTTCACATTACTGTTTTAAATTAAACTATACATCTTTTGAGCTGACAGTATACTGAGCTATATGTGATGTAGGAGAACAGTCTAATCTCATTTACATGTGTCTAACAGAAAAATTTCTAAAAGGTTCTTCATTTATGTTGGTATAAACTCAACATGCAGTTACTGTCTTTACTGAGAAAGATACTGTGCTGTTTAAGAACACGACCCGAATTCATCTAGCTCACATTAGGTAATTTAACTTTCACACCTAAGTAAGGAGTATTGTCACTCCAGAATCAATGGGAAGCAACTGTCACCTTCAAAGGTAAATCAGACATTTCCTACCTCTGTAAATCCTCAAAAGCCAAGGGTGACTAAACTCTTTCTTTAGATTCTCACTGAAAGGCCTCAAAGGAAGTGGGGTGAATTTGGCTTTAAATGTGTATGGTCTTACATTTTTGTAGACGTCTGTGTCTGAGCAGTTCTAGTGCATACACTGTCCAAAAAAAAATTATGGAACTTACTGCATAAAATAAAACTATTGTTAGTAAAAGAATAATTTTGTGTTAACCTTTTTTTTTTTTTTTCTCCTCCTTAAAATATTTTCCCACTTAGGATATCACAAAACTTTGTGATGTGGTCAAGTGCATGTACTTAAAGTTTTTAAATTGTGACATTTTTATTGAATATGGGAGCCCCTGTGATCTTTCAGAAAGTCTTGATGGCAAGACCTGATTCTGTCTACCCTCGGATGCACAGCAAGTATGTTTAGTGTTAAGTAAAAGACCACAGAATGGTTATATTCCTAGAACAAAAAGGGTGATTTCCCACTCAGTTCTCGGGAACTGAAGTGTCTCAGTCTATAAACACCATATGTAAGCTGTATATTTAGAATAGTGCATCTTCTAATTATAGAACTTCAGAATGGTAGAGTTTGGAAGGGACCTCTGGAGATCATCTAGTCCAACCCCGCTGCCAAGGCAGGTTAACCTAGAGAGAGTCACCGAGGAACATGCCCAGGTGGGTTTTGAATGTCTCCAGAGACAGACACTCCACCAGGCAGCCTGTTCTAGTTCTCCATCACCCCCAAAGGAAAGAAGTTCTTCCCTGTATATTTAGATGAACTATACCCAGGATTTTTTTTCAGAGACTGATATTTGGCCCAGAAGCCATTCAAAGAATTTAACAGTGTAGGAAGGAAACTTCCAGCAGCCATGAATGTTTAAGTAAAAAAACCCACCAAACACATATTCAAGCTAACTGGAATAACTGCAGCCCTACAGATGTCTTACTGAATGTGGATTGGCACAGGCAGTATCTAGCAGATCCAGAGGCACAGGTAGTTCAGCATCCTTAGTGCTGCAAAGGTCTATAACCCACTGGAGGTGCACCTGAGCTGCAGCTAGTTTTCTGCAGCAGAGTTTTGCAGGTTAAACTAACTGGGTTTTGTTGTTGTTGTTGCTGTTGTTTTGTTTGTTGTTGATTTAATTCAGCAGAAGGTCCTTGGGATCCACCTTAAACATAGCAGTAAGAGTAAGACCTGATTCTATCCTGAACTTCAGCATGTTGTAAAGCAAAGGTTTGCATGTTTTTAAGTCTTGATGGTCTTGTATTTAGCTGTGAGGTTTAATGTGTGGTTGGTTGGTTTGTTTGTTTCTGGAGGGTGTTAGCCCTGTGCCTTCTCTGAATTATTTTGCAGCTGGTAAGTGGTACGTGCTTATGCTTTGCAGCTCATCCTATGTCTTATCCTAGCAATTTTTATTTTTAACCTTCCAAATCTTGAACTCATCTTTGACTCTTGGGAGAGTTACATGGAAAATGCCTATTATGATGGGAGCAACAAGGTGTGGTATAAACAAACGTTGCTGTCTACTGCAAATTCTTTGACAATATTTGTCTCAAGCTATTTTCTGAAAGGTTGTTCAAAGTGAATAAATCCAATGTACAAAGCTCAGAGGAAATTAATACCAGGATAAAAGGCAGGCTGTCAGAGAGAATAAAGGCACACTCGTTTTTGTGAAAGCCATTGATATTTTCACTCTTAATTGCTTTTCTAAAAGAGGAGCTGCTTACATGTTCTTCAGGGGTTTTTTAGACCTTTTTGTGTTTCCATCCTACAGCTTGCCTAGAAAAAGATTTTATCCTATGTGTTCTGAATCTTAGTTTGAAATGTTAATGTTTTGTTACATTTTCTTGAACCTTCTGTTGTGTTTCAGGGTGTTCCAGTCTATTCTTTTCATCAATTACATCCTACAGGTGCCACTTGATTTCAAGAAACATAATTTCAGACCTGACGAGGACTATGATAGGTACACAGAAATGAACTGAGAAACAGGAGAAACAAAATGTTACGCTGCTGAAGACAATAGACTTGAAAGACTGTTGGAATATTTAGGTCTTAATGAGCTTCTATATCATGCACTATGAATGCCTGAATAATAGACTTTATTATTCACTTTAGCTGATCAGCAGAACATTGTCTGTTTCAAATTAATGCAAGGGTACTGATAGAAAGACAAGTTAAAAGGAACTTTTGATGTATTTTGATTTTTTTCTTCAAAGGAGTTCTATTCTTTTGTACTCCCAAGCTGTGTTAATTTGTAACTAGAGAGCTATTACCCAGTTTAGCTCTACAACAACATTGTTGGCACCAAAGGATGTTTTTCAGTGAGAGGGTGCAGCGTTACCTCCTGGGTATAGATTCAATATTGATGGTTTCTCAACTGCCCGCATCCTTTGGTGATGCATTTGAATGAAAAGTTGACTTCTGAAATAAAGAATTGTTTCATGTTAAAGAATGGACTGCACTGTTGCTGAACAAAATAGAGGTGATGTGAGAACATGCATATTAAAGACAGTCGGAATACTATCACTTAGTCATGATTAAGCCAGTCTCATAATCATATCTTTAAAAGTATGGGTGTAGCACTGATCCATTCCTCAGCCTAATTACTAACCTTCATGACCCTCTTTAATTGCTGGCTAAACTAAGATGAATTTCCTTTCATTTGCTGACAGAAAAGACCAAGCCTACATAAAGATACCCTGGCTTTCTTGATATACTAGGACTTTTTTAAGCTGCTGTCACTTGAATGTATGTCTGTACCTCTAAATTGCTCCAGGGTGCATTGGCAAATCTTCCATAATGAATGATCCTGTTGACTTCAGTGTAGAGGAATTTACCTATTTGTATTCCATCTCTCTCTGCTAATAGGCATGCCTTAGTACCTTTAACACATGAAGTGAATAGAATGATTAGTAAAGAGCCAGGGTAGACAATAAACAAAGAGCTCTGATATTTGTTGCTCACAGACTGAGGAGAGTGCCAGCAACGTGCTTCATCTGCATTTAGTTCCATTGGCTGTGCGTAGCAACAGACTCGTAGCATCCTTTGCATAATCTCCCTCGAGAAATTTATAACCGAAAGGTACAGTTTTAAACAGCTAATAAATATATCATCGCTTTACTGCCTCTTGAATTAATCTAAGTGCAATTTTCTTTGATTTAAAGGTGCAAGGAAAATGAAAGGATAATAGTTATTCAACTCCCCTCAAAGTTAAATATAAATAAATAATAAAATAAAGGTCTTGAGACTCTATTAAAGTTTTGAAAAGAAAAAATAATCCATAGGGCCAATTTATCAGAATTGCCATTAAGTGTGTTATTAAATTGTTACTATTCATGCTCTATGTGTCCTGCAAAAGAAGATCAATTTACGTTATGATCAATTTGCATTTGTTGGAATTCCGAAACAGAATCAGCTAGATACACAAACAACTTCTGACTGAAAACAGATGTAATAACCTAATCAAAAGGTCGTCTCACCCATAGATACCCTGGAGTTACTGTTGTACTTATTGGCTTTTGGTTTATGTTATCAGTGAAGATTTAGTAACTCAAGTTATGTTTTATGTTTTGTTACTATTACAGGTATATTATTTAGTAGTGTGAGAGCACTGGGAGAACTTTAAAGATCTCATAGTCTAAATGGTAAATAGCTAATAGCATCTGTATTTTAGAAATTAAAAGTCCAGTAACTTAACATGAAGCCTACAGGTAATTCTATGAGTGTAACGGAAGTTTAATTTTCAGTCTGCTTCCATGAATCGCTCGCCGAGTCAGACCAGCTCAGTGCAGGTCAGTCCGCCCTGGGGAAGGGGATCGAGGCGAAAAGGGCCGGCAAGGGGCTCTTTTGGGGCCCTCTGGAAGCCGGGAGAGCGTCTCGGCTGTGCCGGGGGCCGGCGGCTGGAGGCTGGTGAGCAGCTGCTGAGGCGGCCCG
>JAAGNO010025049.1:14887-44208 GCA_033439905.1 Ceryle rudis
AGTCACAAGAACCTGTTGAAGGGCTGCACAGTATCGGTAGAGCTGAGATAGACAGGGGGTTTCCCAAGCACTTTCCTGTTGAGGACACCACCGTGAATGAGGCACCGTGGACAGTGGTGACCCACAAAAGCAGGACTCCCTTTCAGTCTCCAAGTTCCACAGTAGCAACTGCAAACAGATAAGAGATTTTAACAGCCACAGACACCCAAGAGCAAGGCCTGCAGGAATAACTGCAAAAGCAGCACACAGTAAACACTGCAAAAAGTGATAGGTACTCGTGGTGGGTGACTCTCTGTTTAAGGGCACTGAAGCAGCATCTGCCAACCCAGCAGAGAGTCACGAGGGGTCTGCTGCCTCCTGGGAGCTAACATCAGAGACATTACTGAAAAGTACTCCAGCTGATCAAAAGCACAGAATACTATCCCCTGTAACTCTTTCACGTGGGCATGAATGACACAGCAAGCCAAAAGCTGAACAGAATCAAGGAGGATTATAAAGCCCTAGGGGTACAGGTAAAAAAAGTAGTGCACAAGTTCTCTTTCCCTCGGTCCTACCAGTTGGAGGAAATGGGGTAGCCAGAGATGGATGTATTGTGCACACTAACTTCTGGCTACGTGGCTGGTGCCATCCAGAGGACTTTGGTTTTTATGACAATGGGACATTGTTCAATGAGTAGAACCTGTTAGGGAAAGGTGGGATATACCTGTCTGGAAAAGGTAAAAGGAGACCTGCATGGACTAGTAAGAGCCTTCTGGAAAAACTCAAAGGGAAGAAAGGAATTTACAGAATGTGGAAAATAAGCCTGGCCACTTGGGAGGAATCCAGGAATGTTGTCAGAGAATGCAGGGATGCAATGAGGAAAGCTAAGGCCCACTTGGAACTGAATCTGACAAGGAGCATTGAAGACAACAAGAAAGGTTTTTTTCCAGTATATCAATAGGAAAAGGAAAACTAGGGAAAATGTGGGCCCGCTGATGAACGAGGTGGGCACCCCCATGCTGAAAGATGCAGAAAAGGAGTTATTGAATGCCTTCTTTGCTTTCATCTTCACTGTGAAAACCAACTCTTGTGAATCCTGGACCCAGGAGGTAAGATAAAAGGTCTGGAGAGAGGAAGATTTTCCCTTGGTAGGAGAGGACCAAGTTAGAGAACCCTTAGCTGAACATCCATAAATTCATGGGCCTTGATGCAATGCAACCATGAGTGATGAGAAAGCTGGCAGATGTTACTGCTGTGCCACTCCGTCATCTTTGAAATGTCATGGAGAACATGCTACTGTGACTCCAGCAAGGCTTTTGACACTGTCTCAAATAACATCCTCATTGGGAAACTCATGAAGTGTGGGTTAGATGAGTGAATAGTGGGGTGGATTGAGAGATGGTTGAGTGATAGAGCTCAGGGGGTCATGATCAGTGGTACAAGGATGAGCTGGAGGCCTGTAACCAGTGGTGTTATTCAGGAGTCAGTACTGGGTCCAGTCTTCTTTAACATATTAATCAGTGACCTAGGCAAGAGGATAGAGTGTGTCTGCAGCAAGTTTGCTGATGATACAAAACTGTGAGGAGTGGCTGACACACCAGAAGGCTGTGCTGCCATCCAGTGTGACCTGGACAGGCTGGAGTGTTGGGCAGAGCAGAACTTAATGAGGCTCAACAAGGGCGAATGTAGGTTCCTGCACCTGGGGAGACACAACCTCATTCATCAGTATAGGTTAGGGGTAGACCTGCTGAAAGGCAGCCTTGAGGAGAAGGATCTTGGGAGTCCCAGTAGACAGTAAGTTAACCATGAGCCAGCAATGTGACCTTGTGGCCAAGAAGGCCAATGGTATCCTGGGGTACATTAAGAAGAATGTGGCCAGTAGGTCAAAGGAGGTCATCCTCCCCTTCTATTCTTTCCTGGTGAGGCCACATCTGTAATACTGTGTCCAGTTCTGGGCTCCCCAGTTTGAGAGACAGAGCACTACTGGAGAGAGTCCAGCAGAGGGCGGTGAAGATGATTAGGGGGACAGGAGCATTGATTCCCAGTAACAAACAGTTTGACTCTGCAATGACTTAGAAATGACACAGAAAATACCCTTTATCCATTTGCTAGTATATCAAGTATACAACTCCAATATATTGTCAGAAAACAATTAGTAGCTTATTAGTGCTAGTTGTAGTGAGCGAGAAGGTCTCCCCCGAGCCTCCTTTTCTGCAGGCTTAACAACCCCAGTTCCCTCAGCTGCTCCTCATAAGATTTGTTTTCTAAACCATTCACCAGCTTTGTTCTTTGGACACATTCCAGCACCTCAATGTCTTTCCTATAGGGAGGGGCTTCTTGGCCTTTTGGTTAGGATCAGGTGTTGTGTAGTGTAGGATATATGTTATGCATGCATATCATCAAATTCATAAAGACCTGCCAAATTTAGGAGAGAGTAATGCTGGAAAGCAAGTAACATCTGCAGTGTGGAACTAAGTCTCACACAGAAAATGGGTGCAGTAAAGTGCAGAGAGATTTTAAGGTGATGAAGGCTCTTGGCAAATACATTGAATTTGTTCTGAATTTAGAACTTAAAATAGACTCTGATATATGAAGCTTACTGGGAAATGTTTAGGTTGTAGCTTATGTCTGCCTTGCAAATAAAGCACTGCTTTTTTTTCTACCATGGCCTTTTAGATGAAGGTGTTCCGAGACTAACCATCCCTTGTTCCTTATTTTTTTTTTATGCTGTGTAGTTTCCCTATAACATTATTTCTAAATCTATTTTAGAAATACATATTTGTTTATCAAGAGTGAATTTGATGAACTGTTTCATTACTTTTTCCTTCTGTTGTTTTAAAAATAAAAATCGTACTTGCAGCCATTTTTATAAAGCAATTTATCAGAATTTCCTAATGTCACAAATTAAAGTAGTCAGAACACAACTGTGTTTGAGAACTCCAACAAACACTTCACAATGTCTCTTACACCAAGAAAAAGAACCACGAGAATTTAACCTTATTTTCTTTACAGCAACTTTATTGATGTAATTGTGTCATTTATGTTGAAATTACAGGAGTTTTGCTTTAAAATAATTTAAAAAAAAACTTCATCAAAACAAATGCTTATAGTTTACAATTATAATTATTATTTTGAATAGCTCCTAAGTGGAATTCTGTGGTAGGCCAAATCTTCTGCAGTATCTCTTGCATCCTTTGTGATTTCAGGTGTGACAGGAGTGGCCAACAGCTTAATAGGTTTCTTGGTCTAGGGCAAAAATCTGTCCATAGCACTTAAACCACTGCCAAACACATAAAGAAAAAAGAATTTAACAATATTGTATCAAGTTTTATTTTTGCAGATCTTATTTATGACTGAAGGTTGAATATTCTGCTTTCATTCTGGTAGAAAAATGCACTCACACAAGAAAGCTGAAAAACAGCTTACCTGTACCCCTCCAAAATTTGCAGACAAACATATTTCTAATAGGGCTACTCCTTTCTTTTACCAGTAAAATTTCAGTTTGATTAACTGGACAGAGCATATTGAATTTAATTAAACAGGAGTTAAACTAGTTTAAGTGTCTTTAGCATATGGCCTGTACTGCTTACATCTCTTGACTTCGAGTTAACAAGTGTACTTTGCCGAAAAGGAGTCCTCAGTGATACCTCAAATCTCATGGTAACCCTGTTAAATAGAAACATTTCCTGGATGATGGATATTCCTGAGATCCTTCAGAAAGTGCTAATGTATTTTACATATTAATCATTACTTCTGGACTCAAGAGTACTCCTTATGTTTTGCATTCAGTACCAACAGTGAATATATGTCAGTTTAGCAACAATGGACCATTCAATCTTACTGGAAAATTATTGTAAAAGTGGCCTAAGATTAGTATGTCAAAAATAGATGCTTTTCATATCTAAATGAGAACTGTGACTCTCAGACCATGAATATCAAGGCACAACATGACTTCTTATCCTGCTCATATTGGTCATCTTGTTAGGATGAGGTGATAGGACGTTTTTTGATGTCCTGACATCAACACAAAAGCTGTCTCAGGAAGAAAAAGTAGTAGTTTTATCAATACATACTAATAGGCTTTCCTATTAACTACTTTTTTTTTTTTTTTTCCTGAGTGTATTATAGGCAATCACATTTTACTGGGGTATGTATTTCTAACCGATGTAGGTATCTGCACTTGGAAAACATGATGATATACAGGATCATATTATGCATTGATAGAAGAGATAGTCAGCACAGGGTAGTCTATAGCCTAGAGATTTTCACTGGTCGTGTTTTAGTATTGCAAAAAAATGCACTGTAAATAGGTTATTTTTATTGTGCTCACAGGGCATACTGCAAGCTGTAGAGTGTTCTCTTTCTTCGTTGGAAGACTTGGCAGAGTTTTTTCTGTGCTGTGTCTTTCCCTTCTGCCAGCATAGCAGAGCAAAAGGGACATAGCTGGAGGAGAAGATAGATGCCAGAAAGTCCATGAAAGGTGATAACCCTCAGGGGTGTCACCTTTGCTGTGCAGTCACAAATATAAACTAGAGCAAGCCTCTTGCTTCTTCCTGGGGAATGGATAAAATCTTGGAAAGCTCTTACTTGTGAGCACCCTACAGACTCAGAAATGAAACCTTGGAATCACTTTTAATCTCATGACATATGATGTAATCACACAACTTCTGTGACCTTGACTGATGCTCCTAAAAGATTGAAAGTGCCCTGGTGTAGAATACAGTCATGTAAGAGAAAAGGTAATTTTCTGGAATGTAAGAAAAACAACATTTCAGCTCCTCAGTCCATAATTATTTGACACAGCATGACTCAAAAGTAGACAAGTTGACAGAATGCACAACTTCTAGTACTAGTTCAGATTGCTAGCTGTGGCTAGAGTCAGCATAGAGGCTGGGCACTGATTAAGATACTGATCAAAACAAATGCTGTCATGTGGCCTCATGGCTACAGGTCTTTTAAGGACAGTATAAGCTCCACTCCCTTGATTTCCCACACTGGTGAAAGAGCCATTGTAGATCATATGTGTTAGTTCTGAACTAGTGAAATATGCCAATGTATGTAGAAGGCATGGCATGCACAAGGCCAAGTTCAGGACTTATGCTGACAGTGAGGATGAAGGGTGGGAAGTATGTAGTGTGAATAAAAAGGAAGGGGCATCTTGAGATGAAAAACAGGAAGGGAAAAGGGATGGTGTAAGAATAGTTTGTGGAGAACTGGAGATTCCAGCCATCTGCAAGGAGGCAAAAGCATGTTAACAAGCTTCTGCTGTAAGGCTTGTAATGATACCACTCCTCTTAACTTAGCTGCTGTGCAATGTGGCTATCATTTCAGGTTTCTGCAAAGGAGGACAGCACAAATGGTTCTGTAAAGAAGCCTCCTTTAATTTTATAATTAAGCCCTTTTTACAAAAGTGGCAATGGCTAGCATCATATGTTGTGTACTTAATGACAAATTAGGTCTCAGAATGTTACATCTTGAAAGTTAGTTTTGGTTTTAATTTATTTTTTTTTAATCACAGACTACCATTAGAAGTATGTGAATAAAATATGCTTGTCCATGAACTACTAAAAATAATATGGAAGATTGAGGGAGATGAGAGCTTTTCTAATTCCAAGTAATTCAAATGAAAAACTAGGATGTCATTTGCAAAATGTCTAGATCTCCTGCCTAATTATTATGAAATTAGATAATAGAAAAATAATTTTATGGATCAAACTCCTACTGTGTCTCATCACTTGGATTCTTTTAGTTTTGTCATCTAGCTACCATGTGTTGGGGTTTTTATTTATTGTCTGTGAATAAACACTGTAGATATGTAGCCTCAAAAAGTAGAAGCACCCTCTCATTTTAGAAGGGGCTCCAAAAGCAAGCAGCATCTGGTGCTCTGTCCCTGTACATTAGCACAGTATCACTGAGAATAATGAAGCTGAGCAGGGCTGCGACAGATGAGGGTAGGTAGCCTTCTATGTGCAGAAGAAAGGTCCGTGTGCCACACAGGCTTCATCTTGATGATAGGGTGGCAGAACACCTGGCAGGTGAGCCAGAAGATACCTACTGCAGAACTCGGCCTGTGCAATGCATTATGTGTAGTGTGTGTTCCCCTTCCCCCAGGAAAAAAAATCTCCACTTCTGCTTTCCTTCGGTATTTGAAGGATCACTGTCCACAGTCCCATTAGGACCAGGAAAAGTGATGTCTCTAAAGATTTAGCTTCTTTTGTTTTCTGTGTTTTGGCTTCTGTTCATACAGATAAATAAATAAAAGCTCTCATTAGTGTTGTGTAATCAGCCTACAATTAGAAACACAAAGGAAAAATACTGACTGGCATTTGAACTACATACTACTTTGTTATCTTGCAAGGCAGCATGGCAGTCCTAGTTCTGATAATAAGTAAAGGACATTTGATCCTTATCTAAAAGCTATGCAAGACCTATCTGGGAACCTATTTCTGTGCTTTGGGTGTCTGAATAGTGAAAAAAACCCTACAAAATAGATTACAGAGGTTTAAAAGATTGAAAGACAGGCCAAGTGGTTGCTGAGTTTAGATTTACAGCTCTCTTTGAAGACCTGACTGAAATTGTAATGATAAAGGATTTTTGCTTAGCATACCTGCTATGGTTTTATGAGAAATCAGGTATCTCAGTCTATGTACCTATATGCTGAGCTACTTGGTAGTGTGCTCCTGGGGCTGGTTTCTATTCAGGGCATTTTTACATAACTTCTGAATCTATGCATCCAGGTTTATCTCCTGGCTGCATCCTGCACCCAAATCCTGGAACTTGATATGTGTCCTGGATCTGATAACATAGTCATATCCTGAAGAGAACTGACAACAGTGGAGGTATTTCGTTTTGTAGAACACAATAACAAAAGGTGATACCTGCACTGCTTTCAAATAGTGAAACTGTAAGACCCTGTCAGTTTCAGCATTTAAAGATTGTGAAGCAAAGCTCAGAATTAAACATAATAACCTTGACTTTGAAACTCATGTAAGTGAAGTTGAAGTAAAGGTTTAAATTGCAATCACTGAAATTGATTGTCGGTCTTTATGTTAAAAAGTAAAGGCAAAGTATTTTGATAAGTAGAAGCAGTTTGTGGTTTTTACTAATTGGTTCATTTTCTTCTTTCTTTTAAGGCACGTGGCAGTCTTTGGCTGCTTTTTCTGCTGCATGAATGCATCATGCTGCTTGTGCTTGAGTACAGGCCAGCTGAATGAAATTAGAACTTATTTAGAAAACATCATATAAAGACCAATCAAATAATCAAACAGATAAAAATAATGTGCATAAAGAATTCCTGAACTGTATCAAGGCAGATAAAAGAAAGGAATAATAAGCCTAACCTTCAGGTAGAACTGCAAAGTGTATGCTTCCATAAACCAGTGTGCCTCCTGCCTACATGAAAAGGATTTACTCCTTATCAAGGGCTGAGATATTCTCCAAGAGGCACCCTTTCCATATTTTTTTTTAATCTATATTTGTAGCCATGTCAGCCATAATGCTTCACTGGTTTCCTATCATGGACTTTCTCTATGATAGGGTAACCTGATAAAGTGGATTCTGACTTGCATCATGCAAGATGAAGGTCCTAAGTGGAATTTCCTTATTCTTAGAAGGTTTTCTGTAGCAGGTGTTACAGAAATTACATTGCAACAGAATTACAGGTGTTCTGCTGTTCTGCTCGCATTTGATATTTCCTTATTAGAACTCAGTCCCCAGAGACTCAATGAATAAGTGATTTTTAAAGTCAGTAGAGTTTCACTCTGGCTTTTAAAGCTGATGTATGCCTGTTTTAATGCGTATGAGCCATCTTATAGCTCTCTTGCCTCCAGCCTTCTGAAGCTAAAGTTGGGCCAGCAGCAGGAGGAGTGGGTATGAGAAAAGCACTCTTGAGATCTCCACAGTTATAAATTGTACCCCATTTTATAAACAGAGCAGAGACTACAGGTCTGAGGGACATGGATCTAAACCCATTTTTCCTCAAGCACAAAGCCTAACACAGATTAATTAGGACTGAACATTTTTGAACCCCACAGCTGCCACATTTCCACTTGTATACCTTCTCCAAATTAACAGCTTGGAGAAAGGAAAAAAGAAGGAAAACAGGGATTAAGAAGGAAAGCCTAATTTTCTATCAGTGACTTTTTCAGAAAGAAATTGCCCCATCAGGACATGTGTTAGGAAGAAATAAGATTTCAAGTATTCCAAAGATACAAATTTTTTTATGCATCTACTGTAACTTGGAGAAGACAAAATAAATTTTCCACTGAATACAAAGGAAGGAAGAATCAGTTTAAGATTATATAACAAGATAAAAACGGCTGTACTTGGTCAGAGCAAAGGACCATTTAACTCAGTGTGCTGTTTCCAGTAGTTGCCATATGTGAACACTTAGGGAAGAGTAAGAACAGGGTAAAAATAGGATTCTTTCTCTGATCGCTTTCCCAGCCTCAGGACTGAGCTAGATGTATTTAGCAAATCTAAATAGGTTTCCATTAGGTTATTTTTTCAGTTTTCCCTTGAGCCCATGTAAAATTTAGAATCTATTATGTCCTCTGGCAAGGTTCAACAAGCCTGTTATTCCTTACTTTAAGTGCCATCCTTTAGCATTTGTTTTCACCCTGGCTCCTGTCATCTCTTTTTCAAGCTGAAAAGCCTTTGTTTACTTACTCATTCTTTGGTTGAAAACACTCCACTCCTATAATCATCTTTGCTTCTCTTATCTGATTTTTTATTATTATCTTTCCTAAGGGTACAAGAGCTGCACATAATGTTGAAGATCTGGGCAAACACAAATTTAGATGGTAATATTGTGACTCCAAGTTAGTTTGCCTTTGGTAGTGTAGGTGGAAGTTGCCTAATCACATTTTAAAGATACTTGCCTTTTCCTGAAACTGTAACCCATTCTGGTTTGTACTGAGTTTTTCAGAGAGAGATTTTGAAGTTTGCACATTAAGCACAGAAGTCTTATAAATAAATTATGACCATATTAACTGAGTGTTTAAAAATCATAGCAAAAAACTTCAGACACTGCTCTACAAAGCAAGGACTGTTTACAGAGAGGGGGCAAATAAACACTCCAGTGAAATGTAAAAAACTTTTTTTTTTTTTTTCTTAGATATGAAACTTGCTACTAGTTTTCAAATTTGTCACAGGGAATAACTGATGAATTTTCAGGACAAAAATAGCAAATTAACAGCTAACAAACTGATACAAATACTAACAGAGCAGCCTGTCGTTGTTCTGAAAGTTAATGTAAATTGGGATTCCAAGTCAGTTGTGTAGTTCTGAAATTTTTACACAGCTCATTAATCTACACAAGGAGTTGCTTGTTATATCTTGTTGCTTGGTCTGGTAGTTGGATTAGATGATCGTTGTTAGATCCTTTCCAACCAAAATAGTCCTACTTCAATTCAATTCAATTCAATTCAATTCAATTCAATTCAATTCAATTCAATTTCTGTCTGAAAGAGCGTTCTCCTGAGTTTTGCATGGTATTGCAGAAAAAAAAGAAAAGGAACAAACCCATTTAATTAACTCTTTAAATGTTCAAGTGCTGTTATCATGCATCAGGAGTATAAGAAATGTGGTATAGTGCAGAGGTTTGTGTTCCCTGTCTCTCTTTTCCTCTCTTTATAGAAAAGTTTCTCATGAGTATATAGGTAAAACATACCAAATGTGAAGATACTTTGTCTATGCAAAAATGTCCTTCTCTGAATACTCTTTGTGGAAGAACATTTTCTGTTTAGAATACAGTGCTGGAGCTCTCAGTGCTGTTTCCTGGATGATCATCTAGTGTGATCTTCCTATATCAAGAAGTAATGAAATCGGTCCAGTTTCTGAACACGGGTATGTCTGTCTGTAGGAAGAAAATTATATAAAGGAGATGATATGCTCCCTAAAAGTTTGTGACTAGGTACACTTTGGTGGAGACATGACAAGATGCACTTTGTAAAGTTATCTGATTACAGCTTTTCTCACTGTGACTAAGTCATTTGATGTAGAAGTCCCATTTTCAAAGAAAGTGCTTCAACGGATGCACTTGGCTTTGTTAAGTGATTAGTTTAGATGCCAAGTCCACATAGCCTGGCTGTGTACAGTCTAGTCACATGTACTCTTGGTGTGTCATGAGAGACTTCCACTTAGGAGAGAGATCCAGAAATCTCTGGCCTGTGTGATGCCATGAAAGACAAATCCTTGAGTAATCGAAGTAGTTCCCATTGGCTTGAAGTTCTTTGGCCCTCTGATACATGTCTGACAAGGCAGCACAAAGTGTGCCCCTCTGGTTTAACTTTATATCAAACTCCTGAATCCCAAACAAACTACTCTAGAGCACAAGCAGGATATGCTGTTGCCTAATTTACAAATTATCTGGGTGATTACAGCAGTGTATGTATATTTGGCAAACTTCAGCCTTCAGTGAAGGTGCTGAACTCAAAAGAAGCCATAGGATCCATCTGTGAGATGGCTATCAAAATGGTGTAGTGGCTAGGGTCATGCTTTGACTGATAGCCATAAAAGCATTCTCACCCCATCTGAGTTGTTAACATAGCAAGCTCTCACATCACATTCACTGTTGCTGCACCTTTGGTTTTGACCACAGTGACAAATCACATCTGCTGCTTAACTGCATGTGTGAAAATATAGCTGAGTTCCTGCTCAACGGGGAATGATAGACTTCATTTCAAGTCTCTCCACAGCATTTTTCATATTGCAGACAGTGATAAAGAGGATCCTAACATCTTCAATGTAAGGAATAAAGCAGCAAAGAACTTATTGTTTCAAGAAGGTAGAGGTTCTTGGTTGCTACCAACAGGATTTGGGAAGCCTTTGGTCAGGGCAGAGGGCAAATACAACAACAACAAAGAAAACATGCAACTGGAAGAAACAGAAGAAGCAGGAAAGGTTACTGTGTGGGTAGCATTCTCTCGTCAGGCTGTGTAAGCGTGACTCTGCTTTATGCTTGCCACTAACCAGCTTTTCCCCTCACTCAGGTTGAGTGCTAAAGATGACAGATTTCTACTGTGAAATTACAATGAATGTAGGATGTATGTGTATATCAGAAAGGAGTACATCACTCTCAATATGGACCTTCCAGCATGAAAGTCCAGGATAAAATTCACTACCCTAAGTGTCTCTTCCACAATATATTGGAAAGTATATTTTCAGAGTACAAAATAGGAGGAAGACAGCTGTCTCCCAGAGTGTAATGAGTTTTCTTTGTGTTTTAGTGAGAGAATGGGTTTATCTGTTTTGGATATTGAAGGAAGAGGTGGTGTCTCCAGAGGTGTCCGAAACTGTGGAATTGATTTTGGAGAAATGACCTGGGAAGAAATTGAGGGATAGAGAGATATCTCATAGTGGATGATCTTTAGAAGGGGGAGAGGATGTTGAGAGGTGAAGGCAAAGTGAGGCTGTCAGTGAAGGCAAAGGCAGCAAGCATCCTGTCTGACCTTTTCTTCATGAGTGCTGTGACATCTTCTCAGTGATGTATTCTCCTCTCTGTTTTGTAGAGCTCCCTCTACCTCCTGCCAGCCTCTTGGCCTGCTCCAGCCTTCCCTGCTGTGCTCTGTAGCTATTCACTGTCCCAGTGAGAAAATCAAAGAACAGTGAGGAGGTAGCATTTGGTGCATCATGGAATCCAGTGTCATTCACACTGAATTAAGTTTAAAGAGCGTGTGGGGTGCTTCTGGATGTGTCATATAGGTCATGATCTCTGTATTTCACAGCAACCTATTTATAAAGGTGCTGTTTTTTCTCCCAGGTTAACCTTGTTATACTTTAAACTTTAATTGCAAACTCTTTTAAAATGGAGACTACAGTAGATGCCTAATTTTTGTTGGGAATTCTAGAATGTACTTAAGAATTTGAGGTGACCTACTAATATCCAATTACAGTAATTTGTTTAGTGAGCTCAAATGTAACATTAGGAAAAAAGTGTAATGATTTTTACTTTATGCTAATGATTGTGAAATAGTAATGGTAATCTTACAGTGAAGAAGTGCTTTCTTCAGTCCTCTGTATTGCCTTATGATTCATTCTGTAACTGTCCCTATTTTGTTCATTTCAGAAAATTAAAATTCCTAAGAAGTTCCATGCATTATTTTTAGGACTGAAACGGTTGCCATCCTAAATTGGGTAGAAAAAAAAAAAAAGAAATGTAATGTGTTGTTCAGAGACAATTTACTGCATTCTTCTTTTTTTTTTTAAACTTATGCAGATTCAAAGCACGATAGAAGTTAGCATTTCCTTGCTGAAAAGGAGCTACTGATTTTTAGCATAGATTATTCACCATGGTATTCAAACATACCCCCCTTTTCTGGTGATTTCAGAGTGCTGATCTGAATGAGAAATAGTGTGTCCTTCCTTTATGGATTGACTAGTGGGTGGAAACCAGCTTTAACAAAATTTAACAGCAGAAATATCTTCTCTTGAAAAAATGTATTCTTATATACTTGTATATGCAAGTGCATGATAGCTTCCTAGCTCACTAATATTGCAAAGATAGTGTTAAATTTTGGAGATGCTGCTAAGCATCCTGGAAAATATGGTACTAAGTATTTAAAGAAAACACAAATGATTTAGGTAGCATTCTTCATTTCTGAACTGAAGCTTTGCAAGCGAAGTCTCTGTTAAAGTACAGAGAATCACTACACTAGTTTAATTTGAATAACTGAATAACTAAATCAATGTTTCTCAACTGGCAATACTTTTTGATTTAAATGGACCTTTTCTCCTATTTACGAGCACAAAAGAGACTCAGTGGTCACTACCCTGTGATATATTTTTGTGGAAGGCATTAATTTCCAGTCTTGGAGGATCATACCTCTTTGAGCAGACCCAAAGACCCAGTGTTAAATGATTTTAATTTTTTCTTCTTGGGAGCCTGAATTCAGCTTCTTGAGGAGTTCAGATCTGTCTGATTTTACATGCAACATCAGGGTGATTTTGGTAGGAAGTGAAAAACACTGCTGGGAAAGCTTTTGTGTATATTCTTAATGGGGAAAATAAGTGTTTGCTTATCTGCTTTGTTTAATTGAGTTGGGATTATAGTTGTTCAAGTTTTCATTCCTGACTGCTTTTGTAATGGGTACAGTGTTTGCAGTGTGTTTAGTCTTCCTGGGCTTTGCTGGGTGTATTAGTCTAGCTTTATGAAGGATTTACATTTTATATTTGCTCATCATGTTGTTTTCATAAGAAACAAAAAGTTCCCACCATAAACCCATCAGGCAAGGCTATGAACAGTTAAAAGGTAAGGATATTTGTTACAATAAGAATTTGTAAATTGAGTATAACAAGGTTGGTGAGGGAAGTCAGAAAAGCGTTTATACTCTCAAAGGGTAACTGCTATGGTTTAATAGTAGATGGCATGCAGAAAATAACTGATATAAGTTTGTGGGATGCTTTTATTCCCCAGTGGAAAACACAGAAGAAGAAAAAATAAAATGAAAGATAGGAAAGGTATGATAAGAGCTTTAAAGGTAGCAAAATGTACATCAGGGAAAATGGGAGCAGTTCAATTTAAACCACTGTTCAATAGACCTGAAGGATTTCACTTGGCTTGTGACCTTCCAACAGAAGCCAAGTTGTTGCAAGGGCTTTCTATTTTGGATAATAAACTTAAGTCGGACAAGTAAATACATCTGGTATTTAGAAATAGAAGTAATTTTTGTGATAAATAAAGGTAGTGGCTTATGTATAAGTGGTGGTGATTGATGTGATTGTGTAAAAATAAATGATTTAATTCTGAAAATCCTAGTGAATGCTTTTATCAAAATATAATGGGAAGTCATGAACTGAGGGAGCTGAAATGGGGTCTACATGTGGAACAAAATGAAATCTGACCTTTTAAATCTTTTAGCTGTATTTCTGTCTCTATCTATCTCCTTTCCTGTATATCTATACAAACATATGTACATACAATATTAATGATAAAGGGAGAATCCAAAGTTAAAAGAAAATCCCCTGTGGTCATAAACTAGCCTGTAGCACCAGGAAAATAGGAGGAAATCTTAACTGTGGTAAAATTATTCTATAAATAACTAATACTTAGTATTGTATCTTCTACTGAAAATGCTATGGTAGACTGGTAACTGGCTACAGATGCTGCACTAGGTGGGCAGAACACTTTTGGGCTCCATAATGTTTGTGGCTGTGTTTATTTTATATTTGTAAAGGCATTTGATAATTCTCTGTCATGTGTTCAGTATCTCCTCTATTTGTGGATTTTTCATGGATTCTGAATAAAAGGGAAAAATACACTCGGACAGCTATTTACTTCAAGCAGAACTTACTATGCTTCTTGCTCACAGAAGGGAGGAAAAGAATACTGCCTTTAATGCATTTTGACCTGAAGCTTAGGAAATTCACCTAGAAGAACCTAGTATAACCTAGAAGGAAAGGAGTACAAATCGGACACTGATGTTATCTTTGGGATTCCACATAATGTGGGTAACGAGACAATGTTAAAGGTTCTTTTAATGAATGACGAAGTAGGAAATGATAAAATAATTTTTACTTTATGCAAAGCATTTTAAAAATAGTTTGATTCATTATATGAAAAGATTTAAAAGAAATTAGAATGACTTCTTTAGTAAAATAAATAAACAAAGCTGTGCCTTTTGCTAAGTTTCTAGGGACAAATTAACGGTAGGATTCTTTGAAATAACATCACAGTGCAGGAAGTTCTTATTACCTTAAATAAATTATTCTGTCTGCCTAGGCATTAACAACATAATGGTGCAAAGTGAATAAGCATTTAATGAATTAAACTTCACGGAAAGCCAATATATTGCCATGGCTTAAATTAGGTTTTTTGAATTCAAATTCATTAAGAAAGTATGGTGGGAAGTGACAAGTGCATTGTGGTTTTTAGTGAGCACTGGAATTAAAAGCTTTAAAAGCTTTAAAATCTATTCATAAGTTAACTATTTTTGAAACTTGTATTTTTTGTTTTGTTTTTCTTAAATCTTTTATTACCATATGATAAAAAATATTTTGTCAAAGGAAGTAGTGGACTTATATTTTCTTATGCCTCAACACAGTGTTGCTACATGGAATATTTTGTTTCTGTCCAAAGCATGAGTCCTGCAAGTTGCATTTGGAAAAGTATTGATTATTTCCTTTAAAAAAAAAAATAAAAATTAGAAGTACATTATCCATCACTCCGTCACTGACTTTCACAGATCATTAACTAAGTTTTAATTTTTCTAAATTTCCCCTGAGATGAAAGTAATTTTTAAGCCTTGCATTAGTTGATCAAGTTTACCATGATATGCAGATTGACCATTTTACAGTTTTCCCTTGAAGCTGTTTGTCAGAAGCTTTAAAGTCACTCAAAAAGCTTTTTACACCATGGTGAGCTTAAGAGATCAGTTGCCATGTATTCTTTTTCTATGCCTTTTTTCCTTCTACGGTCATTCTCTCCTATTTTTATATATAGTTCCTTGTTATTTTTGACGTGATTCATGAAGGCTATTTTTAAAACATATGCTGATCATTGTGCATCATAAAGATGAGGTCCTTTACCTGTGTTTAGCAAGTAGGAGATCATGGTATCCTGTCCTATTCTTTCCCTGTACCGGTAAATCTCATGTATCACTTTCAGAAGCATATGTATCTCCTCAGAATCTTGGGGCCGCTCGGACCTTTGGAGTGTTACACAGGGTTACACCAAGTGCAAGGGTAAAATGATACTATTTTTAGTAAATTGATAAAAAGATGCAAAGAAAAAAATCATGCACATGTTTTCACCTCAAAATAAAATTTATTGTGGGGGTCGATGCACAGGCCAAGGCGAAGGAATGAGGAGGTGGCATGACCTGGACAGTGTCTGGAGGAAATGCCACATGAACGGCAGCTGAAAGTCTGGCTGCTGTGAGGCTGATGGAAAAACTCTTTGCAAAAGTACCACCCCCTAGGGCTGGGGGTATAAAAGCCCGTGTGCTATAAATAACATCCAGAAGTACCACCCCCTGGAGCTGGGGGTATAAAAGCCCGTGTGCTATAAATAGCATCCTCAAGGGTATAAAAGTCTGTGTGCTCTCAATAAAGCTGATTTTGGTTGCACCTTCAGCCTGGGTCCATGCCTTCATATGCTGCAACTTATGTTACATGTTAACCTCAACTTACTTTGAACCTGTGTATGCTTTCAAAAATTTATTAATTATAAATTGTTTCCTTACCCTGATACTTTTTTTCAATGGACCCCCTGTAGAAACATCGAGAACATGTAACATCTTGGACTACTTGCTGTCCAACTAATTCACATTAGTTACTGTCTACTTCATCTCATCTTACTGTTTGATGTGGAAATTAACTCTCCTATACCCTTGGTGCTGTGGAAAACATAATCTACTTTTTTAATAGCTTATAGATCAAATAGCTCAACTCTGGGAAATGGGTTCCAATAAAAGCTACATTTTGTTATGCCGGGCAGCAAATCTTTATTATAGGAGCCATCTTCATTATTCATTGGCATTTCCCTAACTTAAAGTTTCCTCCAAGTAGTGTTAACATTTGATGATGGAAAATGAAGGCCAATAAGCTGTACGGTGTATGTGCTTTGTAAAATAAATTGGTCTTTTGGGAATGGAAGAGCTGCAACTTCAATGGTAACAATTATGTTTTTACGGCCCAAGACAGAAATAAAATGTTGAAATGGGAAATTAATGCAAAAGCTTAGTAGGAAAATTATGAAAAGCTTAGAATCTGAGCATGTAAAAATCATTGTAATATATCAGAGTATCTGCTTATGAATGATCAGTTACATAAGAGCTAAGAGCTATAAATAAAGTTATAGTATCCCATTTTCCTAACATCAAATACTGGCTAAAAATCTTTTTATTAAAAACGTACACTATGTGTGTTCTACTTCCTTTTTGCTCAAGTTCCATTTTCCTCATTGCTTAAGGTAATTATTAAAGATGGAACAATTAACGAATCAAAGATCACTGCAGTAGCAAGCTTAAAAATGGATAGGTAATAATAGATTATATGGATATGAAGAAATATTAGTTGGATACTGTAAGCTTCAAAATAATTTGTGGTCTTAGATTACATGTGATACTTTT
This sequence comes from Ceryle rudis, assembly GCA_033439905.1. Taxonomy (NCBI): domain Eukaryota; kingdom Metazoa; phylum Chordata; class Aves; order Coraciiformes; family Cerylidae; genus Ceryle; species Ceryle rudis. The sequence continues at coordinate 31,936 of JAAGNO010025049.1, forward strand.
GTCATCAGTCTGCAGAAGTTGTCCAAAATTGCTTGAAAATTTATCTCAGAATCTCTGGTGGTCACTGTCGGCTAGTGTCATGCTTATTTGTTGTGCTGCTGCTATTCATGTGACTTAAAGAGAGTCTATGATGGCTGGCAGCAGTTAGCAATAGTGTAGACAGGAATGTAATATACTGCATAACCTTTATTAAAAAGGGCTTCCATAAATTCCAAAACTGTACTTGAAATTCCCAGCCAACTCACTACCCATAGGAATTAAATTCAACCTTTTTTGGGGTTATTTAATCTGATTAAATTTTTCATGCTCTAGTATCTGCATGGGTACTTCCCTGTGCAGTCTGTGCATATGCCCTGTGCAGGTCGGAAGCCCCATTCTTAAGCAGTTTTAAGTTTCCAGTTATTGAGAAGAAAACCTTTGGTTTGCAGGAGTGCATAGCAGATGCCATTCACTTGTGCACACCTGACTTTGCTGGAAAGACTCGAGTGTATTTCAGAACAGGCAGAAAATTGGTCATTTTTGTGTCAGGGAGACCCCAGCCTAACTCAGGGTGAAACTTCTGTACTCCATGCACATGAAAACAAAGGAATAACTTCTCATCCTACTTAAAATATTTAGAAGGATGAATGACAGGATTATAAGATGTTGTGGTTTCCCAAGGTCTGGCAGAAGGTTTGTGTCAGAGTGAGAAACTGAAGACAGACAGTGTATATCAATAGCTCCTTACACTGCAGTATCACAACAGCATATGAATAGCAAAGAAACATTTTCAGGAAAAGCAAGGTAAGTCCCTACAAAATTTTAGGGCCATGAATAAGCAGAGATTTTAGGCTTTCTGGACAGCACATGAGGAAGGATAAGCACCTTCAAACAGGGTCCACATCAGGTAGCAGAACAATCTGGCTGCCAGAAGCCATTTGCTCATTGTCCAATTAGATGTGGTGAGAGGAAGAGCTGAGAGGAGGAGCCGGTTTTAAAACTCAAATCTCAGAACTTCACAGACATCCCCTTGAAATCCCCACCTTGAGATACTGTCTCCCTAATAGGTGTCTCTTCAGGCTGTCTGACAAACAATGTTTTTCAGTTTTCAAAAAATTTGAGGTGGTTGCTTTGAGTTTTGTTCAGTGTGCGGCTGCAGTCCCTAATTAGCACTTTCAGACTGAGAATGATTCTGTTCACAGCCTACAGGTGACTGAATTCTGCTGACCCTTCAGACACATAAACTGGAATGGGTGGAAGGAAATCTGGGGTGGAATTTAATTTACCTTTTAATGATTAAAGTGCCCCTTCTCTCTTCTTAAAGGAAAGCAGTAGCTGTACGTCAAAGACCCATATCCCTGTCTTTGGTTGTTTTTCTATTTCATGTGCAGTCCTGAGCTAAAAAAGCACTGATTACTAAAGCATTTTGTACCAGCAGGGAGGCTATGGGCAGTTTAGTGAGTCTGTAGAAGTGATTTATCACTAATTATTTTGAGCTGACAATTCTCTTTATTTGAAAGAATAAAGAAACACGTTAACTTTTCAGTAAACTGGGAACTGCTGCTGAAAATTGCCAGTTGAGCAGTGGTCAGACCAGTAATTGTCTGTCTACAACCAGGTAATTGTTCTGGGTTTTCCAGTAGCCAGATTGTTGTTACTTTTGTGGGCAATTATCCATCCAAATCAATTCTTATTTTGCATACAGTTCACAAAAAAAGAAGAGATATAAACAGAGGCATTGGAATACCTGACCAGTAGGTAGAAAATAGTAAAAAAGCACAGAATGCCAATATATTCATCATTATGTGTTTAATAGGAAGCTGTTACTATTGATTTTATTTTTTTTTATTCACCATCCCCTAAAAAGGATTGCATTTTTGTAATGCTTTCCTTGTCAATATGTTTCAGCAAACCGCTTCTGTCTGATCTGTGTAATAGTCTCAGTGCTAACACAGATCAAAGTGTATCAGAAGTTTCACAGTGCACTGCTTAATGAAATGTGACTTACATAATTCTTTGCAATATAAGCATCCAGCAAAGTGTCATCCAGAGGTGTTGGTGTCAGACATTTGGGTGGAAAACTGAGCACACCTGACTGAGCTCTTGGAAAGGTGGGCTGAGGCCACCCTCCCTCATGGGGCATAAAGCTCATGCTGTCACACGTATGCTACACCACTTAGGTGGAACCAGAATATCTGATTTTGATTTGTTCTTTTTAAGTTTTGTCTCCTAACTAAAGGCTAAGTGATAGAAATCCATTACATTTTTGTGTCTGCCTCCATCTCTTGTTCAGGATAGTGCTCATCTTCATAGTCGCCCCTATTATCTCCTGTGGCTTTGGGAAGAAAGCTTGAGAACTGATTATTTTTCTTCTTCTTTTGTTGTAAAACCGTGAGGTGAAATCTTCAGTACCAATTTTTTATTTCACTGCAAGCTGTATTAGCCTTGTACTAATGCTGCCTGACAGCCTTCCCTCACAACAGCAGCAGAGAATTTAGTTTATTATTTAAGGGAGGAGAGGAGATGTGTTGGTTCTTGTCTTGCTTTATTTTGGTTTTGGTGATTTTATTTTGCTGTGCACTCGCTATATAGTTCAGGAGCCCTCCAGAAACAATGCTACTCTTTACTACAGATCACTCCTTAAACACTGACAAAAGTTATCCTCATTGTGATCGGATGGGTTTGCGTCATCACGTGAGTTGACCATTAATGGACAGGCTCTTCATTTCTATTAGCTTCACAACCAGCCTAATCAGTTCATTACTGAGCTTAACTAAAGTGCTTCTCTTCCACTCTGTCTGCAAGAAAAATACTTCTGAAGCAAGCAGATGGGCCCTTGACTGCCTGTGCTATCAATGTGCACTCTGTGCTGCTCTGTAGATGCCTGTCTGGCAGTGATCCCAGACTCTTCCCTTCCTGAGATCCCATACTGCTACAATTCAGGTTCATGGCTGCTGAGATTTTATATGTTCGTTAAATAATGCAAGACTAAGAAAGATTCACACATGCATGCAGACACAGAACCTTAAAAAAAAACCCCAAACCAAACAAAAAATAACCCCCAAAAAGCTTTTACAGGAGTTTAACTTTTAATGCTATTGAGCAAATGAAGACTGAAAGTAAAACATTTGTTTTCACAAAAAAATTAAGGGTAGATTGAACATTTTTCTCTTCTTATTAGGTCAGCATCTCACAGAGAAGACTAACCTCTTATGACAGATATGTATATTTTGCTGTCTAATTGTTTGAAATAACATGACAGAAGCCATATTGCTACAATAAACTTGTTTTGGAGATTGACTTAGATATATATTTTTTTATCACTTTAATATCTTCTCCAAATTGTCCCTCATGCAATAGAATTTCACTGGGTTTTCCTCATTTTTAAAAAGATAAATATCTGTATGAATCCTTATGCACACACACACCCCTTGCAGGAAAAATCGAAACAACACATTATACATTATTTTACATAAAATATATGCAGGTCAAAATGCTAGCAGTCACCACCTGTGGTGAATTCTTACATCCTTGCTCCATTGTTTAGTAGGCTTCCATTCATTATTAAGGAGTAGTTGTTGTAAAGATCAGTTGTACTTCAGTATCAGCAAGATATTATTTAGACAAATAATATTAAAAGTGCTTTAATAATAATAGGTTTTGTTCATCAAGGGAATTCGAAGGCTTAGAGTTTCAAAAGCATTTTGGTTTATGTAAGCAAATGGCACAAAGAAGAGAAAAGGAGATATTCTCTGTCTCCTGCTTCAGAATGTTTGCTATTGAAAGCTAGCTCATATCTAGCATAGGGAAAAACTTGTAGATAAATACATTATGAAATGAGAAGCAAGAAGGGAGTCTATGATAGCATAAGATATACCACTTAAGCTGTTAATTTTCATTTCCACAGCAATAGGTTAGGTAAAAGAGTAAAAGTAATTAAAAAATCAGTGTTAGGAGAACTGTCTTGTCATACCTCGTGTAAGGTGTTCAGAAAAGCTGTATTACTTGACCTATGCCATTGAACATGTCAAGGATTTTTGTACACCATTTGTTTTCGAGGAAATTCCATTTTGACAAAAGAAAAATGTTTTGAGAAGGATGTAATTTTGATAACACTTACACGGAAAGGATATCCTGATAATGTCAAAATGGAACTATTGGAACATTTCAGAATTTTTTATTTTTTTGGTAGAGAAATTCTTAGAATAATTTAGATGTTAAGGAGCATAAGATAAAATGGTTTTATAGCTTCATGCTTCTGTCAACTTTGAGTGTTCCCTCTATACATTTTTTTTAAAGGCAAATTTTTTCATTCTGTTTCATGGATTTTCCATCACAATGAAAAACCTGTTTCAGGCTGGTTATTGAATGTTGTTATAGTTACAGTGATACAATGTCCTTCATGTGGATATACTTTCTTGGGTTTGAAATGCCTTATATTGGTACAATTAATGTCACATTTTAGCATGTGTAAAAAACCCAAACTGAAATAAAACAAAAAATAAAACCTTTTCTGGGAGCTGTTGAAAAGTTACAAGGAATTTCCGATATTAGTTGTTTATTACTGTGGATGCAGAATGACATACGAATCATTGTTTGTGAGATTATTATAATGGTCTAGTAGGCAGTGGAAAATCTACCACGCACAAATTAAGTACAAGATTTTTATTATATTTACAAAATGTTGCCATTTTGTTTGGTTTGCTACAAATAGGAAATACAGCAGTTGCAGACAAATGCTTTTGGTCAAACATAAACGTGCCATCTTTGTGTAGTCCATCATCCTGTCCAGGAAAAATAGAGCTTGATTTTATTAATTCCTTTTCAGAGAAACCCTAGGGATTGCTCTTTAGAGGAATGTTATCATTTTTTATCATTCGAGGCCTGATCCAAAGCTCCTAGAATTCAACAGGAGTATTTATGTGGGCTTCCATGGGCTTTGGATCACGAGCTGAAAAGGAGCTCCCAGTCTCATTATCCAGTGAGAACCAGTGGAGTTTGTTTCAAAAGGGGAAGCAGATATTGATCTGCTGTGTGAAACTCTATTACATGGTCTTCTAAACACTTGGACTAAGCCCTGGAATTGTTGTACGAGGTTCTGGCCTAATATGCCAGTCACGTTGGCTGACCAAGTGTGAACTTAACAATCCCCTGAAATTTTATAGCCTACAAATTCTGGCTAACCTCCTTAACCTTATTTCATGCCTAGCTACTCAATAAATACTGTGGTGCTGTGTGTTTGTTTGATGATGGATTCTACTAGGTGTAAATGTGAAAGGTTCGTATGTGTTAACCCATAATTTCAGAATCAGTCTGAAGTGGCTCCAGTATAAACACCTTGCCCCCCTGACTCAAGGCTTCTCCAGTGTATGTGAGAATGTAATTTTGCCAGCGTGAAGGTGAGAAGTGGAAGCTAGGGATTGGACCTGTGGTTCTCTGCATAGCATGGGGAGAGAAATGATAGAGCTGCCTAGAGAACAAGTGGAAAATTGGAGAACACCAGTTTTGCTGCTTCTGCTGCCCTGGGAAAGATATAAGGGCATAAAGGTGCTGACTCATCAGCTGGGTGTACCAGCTTGAAGGCAGCTGGATGTAGTTGCTCCTAACCCTCACCCCAGCCTCAGCAGAGGCAGCAGCAGACCTGTTTTTCCAAGATTTCCTGCAAATACAAATGATGTTTGCACCCCAGCTATTGCTGTTTTCTCATCTGTTGTCTAAAGCAGCCATCTACTTTGTCTGTGGCTAAAGTTCACTCTGTTCTTACAGTACTAATTCCTTTTTTGTTTTGTTTTGCTTGAAGAGACATATTCAACATTCATTTATTTCCTTGCAAAATCAGTTTCAAAGACACGTGGCTTTTTAAAGGCTTTAAAGATACATTCTGGGGATTCATTGCAACAATTCAACATCTATGCTAACTTGGTAGTTACTCTGCTGAATGTAGGAAAAAGAATTTTAAGACAAATCAGTCTAGTTCAGAGATCTTAATGTCTATGAAAGATTTCAGAGGGCTTTACACCAAGATTGGCAGGAAGCATTCTCAAAACAAACATTTTAAGAGTCAGCATGAATTTGATCCATAATAATGGGGGCAGTAACATCATGAGCACAAATAAGTAGTGGTGTTAAGTGTGAAAGTTTCTTAATGCTTTGCTCAGATTGTGTTGAATAATGACGTACTTAATATGTTTATGTTGATTTCATAGCAATTTTCTTATTATACAGGATAACATCTATAAATTATGGAAGGTAAAAAGTGCTTAATAAGAAAATTCTAAGACAAAAATCTTAATCTGCAAAAGACTGAGGTTTTCTTATATTTCTCTTATTAGAGTAATTCCTAAATATCTTTGAGATTCACAGATTCTTCAAGTCATTGACTTTTATTTATGTTCATATTAGTGTCCATGAAAAAGTTCCAGCATAATAAAATATTTCCTAGGACTTTCTTTCAGTGATGTATGGTCAATTTCCAGAGGAGTCTTTTGTCTTTTCTACAGAGGGAAAATGCCTGAAGATGGGGCATCTCCCTTCATAAAAAATGACTAAAAAAAATTCTTTGTCTAGCCAGTATATTCTGACAGTTCTGATTGCTTCAATCAGACGTTCAAAGTTATTATTGTAAGCAGGTGTCAGGCAGGTATAGGAAAATGATTTTTTTTCCCCCAAGGTTTGTATATGAAAGAATTAGAACAATAAAACCTACCAAGATTGATTTTTTCAGTCTATGATGCAGTAATTCAGTGAAATTGAAATCTGACTTTTGTTGACTTAAGATTAGCAGTAGTCAGCCACAGGGAGAAGACAATGCATTATGCGGTTTTCTTGCTGATTTATGTTCCTAAGCCCTATAAAATGTCAAATTGAAGGTGACAGAGAGCAGATCTCCCGTGCAAGAACGTAACAAGAGAAACCTTTGCCATGTGACCTGCAAATACTTGTGGAACATCATTTTTGCTGACAGCAGAGCAGTGAAGTTGTTTTCAGGCTGGTAAATCTGAACACACCAAATGAATTTTGGTGACATTTACTGCTCAGATCCCAGGTTTTCTTCTTCCAGTCACATGAGTAATACTCTTACTGATTCCCCATTCCAAGGCAACATACAGTGCAGATGCACTGAAGTGTGCTATTTGAGCAACTTCTTTCAGAGCGACTCCCACAAGAATAGCTGCCATACAGCTTGTGGTTCATTGCTGAGTTGTAAAATGAAGCACACACAGTACAACAGCCAGAAGAAAGAAATTAGATAAATCAAACACGACTGGCTTACAACCTTTCACACACACAACCTTCTTTCAGTTGTTTAAGGCAAAGACCTTAATGACAACTGAAATGCCTCTGAAATATGAACCTACAGTGACATCAGCCAAGTGCTGTCACAAAACTGATGCAGGTTTTACATTTCTAATGATCAGTTGGATATTAATAGGTTTTGAATGCAGGATAGAGCACTTCACTCAGGAAGTCTGTTCTTTACTTAGTCCTACCTTTCTGTTTGCTAAATGTGAAAAAAATTCCTCTTTTTATATTTTTTTTCTTTCCAAAAAATTACCAGAGTGGTTTTGAATTCCTCTAACTTGTTTGCTTTGTCCTTTCTGCACTTTGTGTGCTTTGGATAGACAATATATTTTCAGCATAATGTATTTGTATGTTAGTGGGTGTTTGTGAAATGGCTGGTTTGACAAATTCCGCTTTAAATGGCTTTTCTCCTTTTCTGTTGTGAGAACTCTTAATTTTTGCCAGAATAGAAGGGGAGAAATTTATAAACCCAGTATTTTTCTTCAAGTTATATCCTAGATTTCTGCTGAGAAATCTATTTCAAGAAAGGCAAACTATTTCCACAGGAAATGACCTTATCAAAACTGCAGCTATTCATCAGAAAAGGTTTGGATGGAAACACTTCATCCAGTCTCATTTTTTTCTGCACTAATAGCTATCTTAAATGCACAAATCTTCACATGCCTTCCAGGTAGATTTCTGGGCTTCAGAGATTAGAGGTGTACCTTTCCCTAACAGTTGCCTCATTTGCAACTGCCTGACCAACACTCAGTCCTCAAGCACAAGTTTAGTCTTTCATAACATTAATTTCTGATAGCCAATTTAAAATTAGGGACAATTGAAGACATTCTCCTGCAGCAGCAGTGATAGAGAATACTTCACTCCTATATTTTTTATTCAGTATTCTCTTGGGTTACTAAAAAAAAAAAAAAAAAGGAAACAAGATGAAGTGATAGAAGAGCAAGTTGAAGTGATAGAAGAGCACATTTAACAGTGCTTGCCTTTTTTTTTCCTCTTCACAATAACAACATTATTTTCAAAGTTCTATTTATTGCCTTTTAATGGATGAATTTTATTTAATGTGAATCTAATGTACTATTTTATATTATTTCTTGATATTATAGCTAACAAAATAAATAATAACTAATTCTTTGTTACAACAGTTCATTGTGCAATTTAGTGCACACTCTTCATCGCGCACTCGTCAATAGTGAGATAGTACGGTATTACAAGATATGCAGAACTTTTAGCAACTTTTTTACTGATGGCTGATGTTTTCATTATTGTCATGGAATAATTTCTAAGTACTGTGTGCTTGTTATAAGGTTGTTACTGGAATATAAGAATGAGATTAATAGGGAGCAAAATGAGAGGCAGGACTTAGTCTTCATCAAGAAATTGATGTGTCTTTGAGGATAGTGCTTGTACTTCTGTACGTAGAGATTTTACCTTGAGGATAGTACTTGTACTTCTTCTGTATGTAGAGATTTTACCTACTTCCCATAAGATTCATAAAAAAACCCTGTTATGGCCAAGATATTAAAAAATTAAGTGCAAAAATATCTATGGCAGGGATGGGAATGTTTCAGAGGAAACATGATGGAATAAAACGTCTAGGGAGTTATCTGAAGAAGACAGTCTAGGAATGATTGGTAAGACTTTCTGTTAGAGATTTATATGTGGATTTGCTGCTGGTTTTCAAATAACCAGTCTTATGGTTCTGCTTAGCATGAGACAAACCCATCTGGAACTTGCTGAATATGCGCACTTAACTCCAAAAATCTAGTAGAAATTGAAAGCATGAGATTGACACCTGAAAGGAAGGGAACAGGTGAATAAATAATTTGTAACCATGACAAACAACATTGCCAAAAAACCTCATTCAGCCAACTGCTTTCCAAGTCTGTGTTCCATTGAGTATCTGTATTTTTAGTTCTTCCCAGCACGCACTGGGAAACTGTTTCCTAAATCAAGAGTATTAGTTCAGTGTCAGTATAGCAAATCACTTCAGCATAGATTAAAATGCTCTCTTTGAGCTGTCTTTAATACTGTTTCCAAGCCTGTAGACATAAAAAGTTAGGAGAATTTTTACGGAAATAAAGTATGTTTGAGATTATTGTATAAACTCAAAGAGTAAAATCTACTTTTCTTTCTTCATTTTTAATGATTCAGTCTGATAATTAGAAGCAAAGAAGAAAATCCCTATGTTCTTAAATCATCTATAAGAAATACAGCAGAGGGGAGAGTAGAAACTACTGCTGCTAAAGCCAAATGCAGTAAATCAGATTTGTGGCACATTTATCAGTACTGGAAACTTCCACCCTGGAAGTTACAGGTATGGGTCAGTCTCCTAGGCTCTGTCTCATGCAGCCTGGATGGGTGTGTTAAGGTATGAATGGTGAGGTTTTTCTGCTAAAACCTTAGTGGTTTTACCGCCTTTTTCCACAGGTTGCTATGCAGGCACTAAAGGTCAGCTCTCATGTGGTACGAGTAGTTTCTTGGTAAAGGTCTCTGGCTAATTTCATGCTGTTTCTTGCAAGTGGATGAGTCAGTGAGACTGTACCTCCCTGACAAATACAGAACAGGATGACACGGTGATACAAAGGGGTTTTGGCACATTTTTCATTCATGCAGAGCTGGGAAGAAAGAGTTACACTGAACACAACTATTTGAGAGTCATTTTGTACCTAAATGAATGTTCCCTCTTGTGTGGTATGATACGCTAGTTTGAATGGTGTGCTTTAATGTGTTATGTGACTGTCATCTCACATCAAGGTGGAACAGAGAAGGTGGATGACCATGCACACATCTTCTGAGGTTTCTCTATGGTGTTAACAGGCCTTCTACTGATAGATATATTTGCTGTAGTGGTAAGGACAGTGATTAATCTTTGTGCTGAACTGCTATACCATACTTCTGCCCTTAATTTGCACACATTCAGAGAGTCGGTCCTTCTAAAGAACAGTGTTAGTCATCAAGGCTTTCTACATTTGGCATAAAAGTTGTACCATGAGTTAAGGACTTGCTAAGTCTAGGCCTCAAGAGATATGAGATTGGCAGAAGTAACTACTGCTGTATGAAATTTCGTGGCTTGTTCAGCCAGCAAAAATCAAAAACCTGTCTTACGACTGACAGAGAAGAAATACCAAGTCTTGTACAGGATGAGAAAGGGTAGGCACCATCTGCTGCTCTGTGGAGTAGGATTATAAAATCTGTCAGTCTTCCCATTGCTGAGGAAAGCAGGGAAAATGCTGCGTGTTGCTGCGTGTGTTATCACAGGTACAACTTCCAGGGTAGAAAAAAGTGCCTGACACCATGCAGAGAAGCTGCTACTGGTGGTTATGTGAGCCTCAGCCCTCCTGCAGGTTCAAGCTCTAGATTCCAGGAATAGTCTCCATCCTAGTTGAGGAGCAAGCTTACAGAAAAACATATGTTCAAAGAATTCGAAAGCTCGCTGACTTAAATTTTTTACATGTTAAATGTTTTACATGTTTATAAACCATTGTTCATTCTTCATCTACTCAGAGGGGGCAGATGTTTAATATCCATGACATTCAGGTTCTCAAGAGACCTGCATTCAACACAGTTGTCAGCTTTGCTGAAGGTCTGCTCTTGGCCAAAGACGGTCTGGCCAAAGGCAGAGGCCAGCAGGTCAGATTTGCCAATGGACAGCTACTGCATATGCAGAGAATAAGGTACATTAAAGAGGCTGAGGTGTTCAGCACAAAGGTGTGTGGAATGCTGAGATGAATCCTTGCGGTGCACTTATTCTTTGGATAAGGCCTGGACCATTGCTGCTGTGCTGTTAATATGGAAATAGCTGAAAGGTGGAGATAATAGCAAACGTGGCTGAATCTTGTCTCCTACAGAAATTCAGAGTACTTTGAGGGATACAATTTGGAGTACTGATGAAGGATGTTTTGTACATATCACACAGACACAGAATGTTAGGTGTTGGAAGGGACCTCTGGAGATCAGCTAGTCCAACGTCCTCTGGGCAGCCTGTTCTGTCACCCTCTATGTCCTTTTATCTTGTGTTCCAGACTCCTGCTACAGAGATTTAAACAGAAGTGGACTATTATATTTTTGAGTTTCCAGAAATGTCATTTTGCTGATCACACTGAAGAATGTGGGCTCTTTCTTCCCTCAGCTCTTAGGGAATGACAAAAATCCATGAGAAGTCAAAGGAATTATATTATCCTCACATTTGACTGTGGTAGAGAAGCTGGTTCATGCTGTAGGGTTTATAAGTTTTGGAATGCTAGAAGGAGAAAAGCACAAAACTTTAACTGCTCAGCATTTTATCTTCTTCCACACGTATAGCATATCCAAACCAGGAGCATTACCCTGAGAAATCCCAGTTCCTGATGGTATTTACAGAACTTCTATAATATTTTTAAGTATTTAATTTATGAACCCATAGCAAAAGCACTGCTGATCAGACTCTGAGTCTGCATAGCCATTTACACTGATGCAATGTATCTGAGCTCAGAAAGGCTGCAGTCAATTTTTCCCTAAAGTAAGTCACAAACAGACCCACAATTATCTGATCCATTGAACAGTGGGTCACAAAGATGTGTTTAGAAATGATGTAGGGGATTTGATTGCCTTTCTCCTGGCCCTGCCATCACCCTTGAAGTATTTGCCTTATTTTGTTGCAAAAGTAGTTATAGCTCTCTGTTCATCTCTCATTCTGTATGCATTTTCTAGAAAAGCACTTTCTGTAGAAAAACACGGGCAGAAAATTAACAGATAGATTCACATTAACTGACTTGAGATAAAATTAGCATTTCCACATCTGTATAGATTTCTGTATTGATTTTAGAACAAGAATACATAAGACCTAAAAGATACTGTGAGGTATGAATAAGAAAAAAACTCCTGTACTCATTCGTAAGGGGGCAAAAGGTGAAAGCTGCTTAAAAAAACCAAACGACAACCCCACGCCCCAAAAAAACCCTGTGGGATTTTTTATATATATATTATATATATGCATATATATTATGCAGACTT